>JAMPIV010002259.1:0-65000 GCA_024509875.1 Oreohelix idahoensis | reverse complement strand
TGATTCAGGTTTGGAATTCGACTCAGTCGTGAGTGCAACCCTAGTGCACCCTGACCAACTTACCAAAGAAACAGTGGACATACAAGGGGCAATGCAGGGAACCGGCACCATGACACTTTCCATAGCAAGGATCAACGTGAGAACTCGCTATGTGGAAGGAGTGATAAGAGCAGCAGTGAGTGATGATCCTATATACCTGCTGGTAATAGGATATAAATATGTCTTTTTGGGTGACCCAATAAAACCTGTTGTCATGGCAGCAAACCATACCAGGTCGAGCACCGAAAAGGAGGAGGGAGATCCAATAAACATTCATCGTACAAAGATGAAAAAGGCTCAAACAGCAGATAGCACATTGAAGCCTTGTTTTGGCAAATTGCCAAAGGCCCATAACCCTCCAGAGAAAGGAGACTACTATATGGAAAATGGCCTACTCTACAGACAAGCTGGAAAAGGACCTAAAGGGCATGGACAGCTGGTAGTGCCAAAATTCTATAGGGAGGAAATTATGGAGCAAGAGCATGCTACACATCAGGCAGTGGCCACAGAGGAAAAGGGGCCACTGGTCAAAATATAGCATTGCGATATTACTGGCCAGGAATAATTGAAGACATAAGTCGGTATATGAAATCCTGTTCAGAATGTAACCAGGTAACCTCATTCAGAAGCGTAGACCAGTTTGCAACCAGTATTAAAAAAGCTGCAGAAACAAACCCGAACCAAAGGAGGTAGGAACCAGGGCTGTACCAAACAGTTGAGGGAGACAGGCCCCACTTCGGTATACTGCCCCTTACAATAGAAATAGGTGTGGGTCCGGCAACGTTGTTGTATTGCCGTCCCCATACACAGTCCACTGGAAGCATTGCTGCGGACATGGACTGAACAATAGCAAGCACAAACACTCAAGGATGAGATTGACTATCTCTTAAAAGAGAATTATTTCACAGTCTGAATCTCCCTATAGCTCAAGTGTGGTGCTATTAAGGAAGCCTAGTGGTGAACACAGGTTATGTATTTACTACAAGAAGCTTAATGCGATCACAGAATCTCAGGTGGACCCATTACCTGACACCAACCAGCTGTTCTCTACACTGAGTAAGGCTAGGTATTTATCAAAGGTAGATCTAAGCAAGGGATACTACCAAATACCAGTGAAACCAGAAGTTAGGAAAATGCTGGCATTTAGTACATTAGACGGACACTACGAGTTTAATGTACTACCCTTTGGGCTGAAAAATGCTCCCAGTATCTTTTCAAGAATGATGAGGAAATTGTTGGAACCTCTACAAAATCCCCATATCACTAACTTTATGGATGACATTCTTTTGCTACAAACACATTTGAAGAGCATATAGTAGCGCTCTCCATGTTGTTTGACAGACTGAGAGCCACTGGATTGACTGCACGTCCAACCAAGTGCTATATCGGTTGTAAGGAGTTGGAATTCTTAGGTCACACTATTTCTACAGGTCATATGTCTCCTGACCCAAAGAATATAGAGAAGTTAAAGAAGGCACCCAGACCTCAAACGAAGAAAGATGTGAGATCATTCGTGTCATTATGTGGGTTCTATCAGAAGTACATACCCCCCTTTAACTCTCTGTGTGCACCGTTAACTAACTTAACGAAGAAAGGACAGCCGAACAAAATCCAATGGAATGCTGATTGTGAAAAAGCTTACACAGAGCTAAAAGCAAAACTCACCAGCAGACCCATCCTTACACTACCCGATATCACACAGGAATTTGTATTAAGGACGGACGCTAGCAGTATAGGTATTGGTGCAACTCTCTTGCAGAAATCAAAAGCCCTGCCGGAGGAACTTTTAGCAGTCGCCTACGCCAGTAGGAAGCTGAAGGCAGCTGAGTTGATCTACTCGACCATAGAGAAAGAATGTTTAGCTCTAATTTGGTCCATCAACAAATTTTCACCTTATCTGTATTGTGGTAAAGTGGGATGTTATAAATATTTATAGGGGACTTAGTGTACTGACTGAGATCAGCTGTGAAGGTATCTATATCTAATAAGAGTAGTGTATTATAGATAACCTTACTTACTGCCACATATGTATACCTCAGTCAGAATTATTCTGGAATAGTGTGATGACTACGTTATATGTCTAGGGTATGTGTATGCTGAAGTGTAAGTCATAACAACAACAGACAGATAAACAATTTAATTTATTCCACCACACTTGACAACACTGTGACACTCACATACATATAACACTCTAAGAGGATATTTTAAAGGAGTCACTGATAACTTTTCAAATAACAATATGTATTCAGTGCTGTCATGAATGTATATGTGTCCTGATTCAAATACAAAGGGAACCAGGAATCACAATCAATTTTAATTACAAGTTATATGTACAGAATTTATTAATATGATTATTGTAGTGACATATATTATTAATGGTATCCTATGTGTGTCAGTTGTGTAATATTAATATGAGGTAATACTGGTTTTGTTTTGTTCAAGCTCTGTGGGTATTTGTCATCATGACTTCAATAGTTTGTTTCTATTGGAACTAGTATTGGAGATGTTCTCAGTTCCTGGTATTAAAACAATTAAATTCCCCTCTTAATTTTAGTTTATAATGTCATTTTAAGATGGGGGGTACATAATGTTGAGCTCCATGGCCACACTCTCTTATCTTGCGTGATGACTGCAGTATAAGACTCCTCTGCTCGATTATTTAAATGAGTTCTGGAGCCACCCCACTGGTTGCTATATGGACCAAGGAGTATGCTGTCCACCTCTGGCTTCAGCAAAGCTCTGACCAGGTGCTGCTCAATAACTTTAAGACCACGGTCCCTGAAACAAGAAGGTTGTACCTTCTACGTCAGAACTAATTTATACTCCATTTCTACACTGAGCACAATACATCACAAACATTGAGTTCAGAGCGTTAGGCCAACTGTCAGCTTCATCTGAAATACTTATACCAGTATTTCCCTCCCTAATGGTTACCACGCCTCTGCAATTCCAGCATTATTTCTTTCTAGTTAATAATCTAGGTGTCAGTGTACTGTTTGGCCATTCCATGCAGTTTTACTTTCCTCCGACACCTTCTGTTCAGGCTGGAGCACTATAGGCTTTACATCATGTTCGCTACTGAACCACACACATATATAGACATTTCCCCTGACAACACAAGATAGTATTTATAGTCCGACCAATCGTGTTTAGTCTTTCATTTGTTGCGCTCCAATCAAGTAGGAGTTAACATGGTAGGCTATTTCCGTAACGTAATGTTTTTTCAAACACGTTATAAAAAAATTTTATGAGCAGAAATGATTTCATGCTGTCAGGCACCCCCACTATTTTATTTTGGCCATAACTTGGTAATTCCTAGACTATTTGCGTAACGTTTTACATATTCTTTGTCAGCAAACCCTAAGGAACCCAAATATACGAATTTAAGGGAGCTAGGTGGCTGCGTTCAAAATGTGCATTTTCTACCACCTCCTGTTCACTTCAATCCCCATGTGGTGTCTGGGTACTGTCATGTTTTCAAACGTAAACCGGTATAATGTCATAATTCCCAATAAGCGTTTTTCAGGATTTTAAAACCTAACTCTGGTATGGGTAGTGAATTTTATCACTGTCGATTTGAAATAAAGTTAGTGCATGTGGCCTTACACGCGTGATGGCAGCAACTGTGTATCGCGCGACGCGTGTTTAGTGTTGCAGGTGTCCCTGCTTTCTGCCTCTCCCTTCTCTCTATCCTTTAGTCCATCTGTCTTTTAGTTACGCCGTGTATAAAATGGAATGAATGAAATATTAAATTTAGGTCATTGATCAGCTTGCGTATCTCAAGGTTTTTCCAAGAAATACAGTACACGTTTCATTGAAGAAAGCGTGCAGCGACACAGTAGGCTTTTACTATCAACGTGAAAGCGTTACAATTTGCCGACGAAGTAGAAAACAAGGGGGATTTCGAGTACAGGCATTGTGACAGCACTGTTCTTTACCATTCTTCTTTCCTTTTATTAATTTTATTTGTTAGGCTTTGCATTTACGTTTTAATTTATATATGGGGATTAGAATAATTCACGACATCTCCCCTCTTAAAACAGACATTATATGTCAGTCCTTTATTCTATATACACATAGAGAAATTTATTATTATTTCTGGGGTTTACGGTGATTCTCATCACACGGATGGCGGCTTAAAAAATCCGCTCCCAAATTTGTTTTTCCAGATATATACTCAATGCTAAAATTATAGGGAGCCAAAAGCAAGGACCATCGGAGTAACCTAGAGTTCTCATGCCTAGCCTGGGCTATAAACGATAAAGGTTTGTGATCCGTTTGCAACTTAAATGCCTTCCCATACAGATAAATATTGAATTTCTTTATTGCCCATATTACTGCAAGACATTCTTTTTCGCTAGTTGAGTAGTTGATTTCAGCTTTATTCAATTTTCTGCTAGCATATGCCACTGGGCTTAATTCCCCATCCAATGCATCTGATTTCTGTAGTAGAGTTGCACCCAACCCAATATTACTGGCATCCGTCCTTACTATGAATTCTTGACTTAAGTCAGGTAATTTCAAAATAGGTTTACTTGTGAGCTTTTCCTTCAATTCTTGGTAAGCCATTTCACATTGTGGTGTCCATGTAATGCGATCTGGATGTCCTTTACGTGTCAAATCAGTTAACGGTTCACATATGGAATTAAAGTTTTTGATATACTTCTGGTAGAAACCACATAATGAGACAAAGGATCTCACGTCCTTCTTGGTTTGTGGTCTCGGGGCTTTCTTTAGTTTCTCTAAATTCTTTGGGTCAGGGGTCATGTTTCCCTGATAAACTGTGTGTCCCAAAAATTCCAATTCTTTACATCCAACGCAACATTTGGTTGGTCGGGCTGTTAAATTTGCTTCCCTAAGTCGATCAAACAGCATCTTCAGAGAGTCAATGTGTTCCTCAAATGTTTCTGTTGCTATAAGGATATCATCCGTGAAATTTGTTATACATGGATTATTCAGAGGGTCCAATAATTTTCTCATCATTCTAGAGAAGACACTAGGCGCATTCTTCAATCCAAATGGCAATCTATTAAACTCATAGTGTCCTTCTGAGGTACTAAAAGCTAGGTATGGTCTAACCTCAGGCTTTACTGGAATCTGATAGTATCCTTTACTCAGATCCACTTTTGAGAAATATTTAGCTTTATTTAGTCTGGCAAATAGCTGATTTGTATCCGGCAATGGATCCACCTGTCCTTCTGTAATAGCATTCAGTCTCCTGTAATCTATACAGAGTCTATGTTCTCCAGAGGGCTTCCTTAAGAGTACAACACCGGAACTATATGAGGATTCACTGTGCGAAATAATTCCTTCCTTCAACAGATAGTCTATCTCTTCCTTCAAAGCTTTCTCCTTAGCAAACGGAATCGAATATGGTTTCATACAGACAGGTGTGGGGTCTATCAGTTTCATATCATATTCCAATAGGTTTGTATGCCCTGGTCGGTCTGTTAACACCTCTGCATGATTATTTAGAACCTGTTGCACTCTCTCTTTCTGAGTTTTTGTTAAATGTGTACTGATTTTCACCTGTGCTGCTGTCTCACAGGGGTGTAATGGATATTCAAATGATGAAAGTGGTTCCTTTTTCATCTCCATGGCGATGGACAAGGTCAACAAGTGTGTCTCTTCCTGATGTTCTCTTTCCAAATATTTCTTCAGGAGATTCACATGATAGATTTTTTCTTTCCCCTTCTTATCTATCTTATAATTTGTTCTAGACACCTTCTCTAAAACTGTATATGGACCTTGCCATCCAATCTGTAACTTATTCTGACTCCCGGGGAGAAGAAGCAGTACCTTCTCTCCCACAGCCAAATCTCTGTCTTTCGCCTTCCTGTTATAATAGGCAGCATGTTTCTTCCTGGCTTGTTTCAAATTTTCATTGGCAAGTTTCCAGCCAGTTTTTAAACGAGTGGTCAGCTCATTCACATATTGGTATGAAGATGTAATGTTTTCCTCTGCCTTTTCATCAGTCCACGTTCTTAACAAAGCTACATATGGACCTTTAATTGTGTGGACCTATTTGTCCATGCACCGGTATGGTCTCTTCCACTCGAAGCTCTATAGTGATGATTTTTCTTCCCAGAATTATCATGCATAAAACGACCGCTACCAATTTTTTTTTTGGGGCTTTCTCCCCACTTAAAATTCTTGATGAGAGATTTCCTCTCTACATCCTCTTCCTCCAGTTTGTTTAAGTCCGATTGAGGGATTTTCGGCTTATACTGGGGTAAGACATCTTTTTGCACTCTCCGCATAGTGGCCATTGTAAAACAGTTAAGTGAAGCTTGTCCGTGAAAAGGGGCTTCCCATTCCCTTTGGTCCACTTTATCAAATTTATTTTTCTTTTTATTATCAGGCCTAATTTTGCCCTGTGGCGTGTCCAGGTCCTGATCAATGTTCCCACTTGTGGGTGTTCCCTCATGTGCTATGCTACACCTTTCTACAAAATTCTCAATGTCCCATCTTACTTTGGGCCAATAATAATTGTGAGCCACCTTTTGAATGATGGTACCTATCTTCTCATGGTCCCCATCTGGTTTCACATGTAGGCTCCTTATTAAGTCTGCCCTATATCTTTTAGGAAGTACCAGCTGTCCCTGACCTTTGGATCTAGTTCCAGTCTTCCTATACATCAACTTGTTTTTCATGTAAAAATCTCCCTTGCCTGGAGTTGTATGACAAGTTGACAATTTTCTGAAACAAGGCTTGAGTGTTTTATCCCCAGCCTGTGCCTTGCTCATCTCTTCTGGAGTGGTATCTAACATAATATCCTCCTCCTGTCTTGAGGTCGACCTGACCTGAAGGGTTGCCATGTACACAGGTTTCCTTCTACAATGGTCAGTGTCATGATTGTTCATCTGACAATTTTTACACCACCTTTTTCCTTGGTTGAAAGATTTTCTTTCATCATATTTCCTTTCATCGAATTGTGGGGTTTTATTTTTATTTTCATACCGTGGCATATCAAACTGGTGCTTACCTTTGTTTTGATCCCTAGGATCAAATTTATTAAAGTTCTGTGGTGCCCTAAAGTTATCCACTTGTTTTTTTTTATTACCTGTTACCTCTGCTTGAGCTGCTTGATACCTTTCAGCAACATTTAGCAACTCACCCAGCCTCTCTGCACCTTGTTCCATGAGAAACTTTCTCAGGTCTGGAGCCATGGACTCTCTTAATTGCTCTATAAGGACCATTTCCTTAAGATCTTGGGTTTTCCCCAGAGAAGTCCATTTCTCCAAGTATGTCTCTATTCGTGCAGAGAACTGGTGATAGGTTTCACCTGACAGTAGTTTAGCATTCCGAAATTTTTTCCTATAAAATTCTGCATTCTTTTCATATCTTAACAAAAGAGCCTGCTTTAGCATGTCATAATTTTCCTGATCACTTCTGCTCATTTTTGCAAAAACTTCATAAGCTGCCCCACGAAGTCCCTGAGATAACTTTAAGCTCCACCTTTCTCTCTCTAACCCATATGTGGTAGCTAATAGTTCATACCTATTTAGATAGCTCTCTGTATCATCGTCTTTCTCAACAAAATGATCTAAATGAAAATTCATAGCTGAGGTTGAGGCTCCCTGGCTAGCGGTGGCATCAGAGGCAAAGGGACTGGCACCATTTTCAGGAGCATGGCCCTGAAACTCAAACTCCCTTAGTCGTAACTCATGTTCCCTTTGTAATCTCTTCTCCTCCTTTTCTGCTTCCCTCTCTGCAGCTAATCTCTTTTCTTCTCTTTCTGCAGCTAATTTCTTCTCTTCCCTTTCTGCAGCTAATCTCTTTTCTTCTCTTTCTGCAGCTAATCTTCTTTCTTCTGCTTCCAATTTCTTAGCCTCAGCCTCAATCTGCAACCTCTTAGTCTCAGCCTCTAATTTTCTTTCGGCCTCTTTTTCTAATCTTCTTTCTTCCCGTTCAATATATTTGTCACATTCAGCAGTGACATAAGAAATCATAATTTGCCCGTCCATTCCTAACTCTTTCGCAGTCTGTACAGCAGCAGATCGAAATTTTGCCAGGTCGGCCATTGTCTAACAGATAAATGTCTAAACAATTTTATCTATGACTAATTAACTCAAGACAACACAGGCACTGTGAGCTCAACCTTATTTATTTTCACCCAAGGATACCTTTTAATTCTTATTATTCCCTGAAGTGAGTTACCCCCAATATTTGTAATAGGGAAAGATTCAAAATCCCGAGGGCGAGACCCCAATATATGTGGTAAAGTGGGATGTTATAAATATTTATAGGGGACTTAGTGTACTGACTGAGATCAGCTGTGAAGGTATCTATATCTAATAAGAGTAGTGTATTATAGATAACCTTACTTACTGCCACATATGTATACCTCAGTCAGAATTATTCTGGAATAGTGTGATGACTACGTTATATGTCTAGGGTATGTGTATGCTGAAGTGTAAGTCATAACAACAACAGACAGATAAACAATTTGATTCATTCCACCACACTTGACAACACTGTGACACTCACATACATATAACACTCTAAGAGGATATTTTAAAGGAGTCACTGATAACTTTTCAAATAACAATATGTATTCAGTGCTGTCATGAATGTATATGTGTCCTGATTCAAATACAAAGGGAACCAGGAATCACAATCAATTTTAATTACAAGTTATATGTACAGAATTTATTAATATGACTATTGTAGTGACATATATTATTAATGGTATCCTATGTGTGTCAGTTGTGTAATATTAATATGAGGTAATACTGGTTTTGTTTTGTTCAAGCTCTGTGGGTATTTGTCATCATGACTTCAATAGTTTGTTTCTATTGGAACTAGTATTGGAGATGTTCTCAGTTCCTGGTATTAAAACAATTAAATTCCCCTCTTAATTTTAGTTTATAATGTCATTTTAAGATGGGGGGTACATAATGTTGAGCTCCATGGCCACACTCTCTTATCTTGCGTGATGACTGCAGTAAAAGACTCCTCTGCTCGATTATTTAAATGAGTTCTGGAGCCACCCCACTGGTTGCTATATGGACCAAGGAGTATGCTGTCCACCTCTGGCTTCAGCAAAGCTCTGACCAGGTGCTGCTCAATAACTTTAAGACCACGGTCCCTGAAACAAGAAGGTTGTACCTTCTACGTCAGAACTAATTTATACTCCATTTCTACACTGAGCACAATACATCACAAACATTGAGTTCAGAGCGTTAGGCCAACTGTCAGCTTCATCTGAAATACTTTATACCAGTATTTCCCTCCCTAATGGTTACCACGCCTCTGCAATTCCAGCATTATTTCTTTCTAGTTAATAATCTAGGTGTCAGTGTACTGTTTGGCCATTCCATGCAGTTTTACTTTCCTCCGACACCTTCTGTTCAGGCTGGAGCACTATAGGCTTTACATCATGTTCGCTACTGAACCACACATATATATAGACATAATTTATCAATTTACATTCAATTTTCATTAAAAGATATTGAATATTTCAAGCTTACCACAATTCATGGAAATAATAATAAACAGTTTCGTTGACTGGCAATGAATATAGCACAACTCCGATCTGCCGATGTCCCAGGCTTTATTTTATAAAAAATATACACTGGTGCTCAACGTACTGTTTCTTAGTAGGTTTATTACAAGATGTGGCAATGAACAGACGCTCTGAATTGAGTATATTCGTAGCTCTACCCAATCAAACCATGTCTACACATCTTTTCAAAAAAGTACCCCTTTCTCACGTTTCCCCTGACAACACAAGATAGTATTTATAGTCCGACCAATCGTGTTTAGTCTTTCATTTGTTGCGCTCCAATCAAGTAGGAGTTAACATGGTAGGCTATTTCCGTAACGTAATGTTTTTTCAAACACGTTATAAAAAAATTTTATGAGCAGAAATGATTTCATGCTGTCAGGCACCCCCACTATTTTATTTTGGCCATAACTTGGTAATTCCTAGACTATTTGCGTAACGTTTTACATATTCTTTGTCAGCAAACCCTAAGGAACCCAAATATACGAATTTAAGGGAGCTAGGTGGCTGCGTTCAAAATGTGCATTTTCTACCACCTCCTGTTCACTTCAATCCCCATGTGGTGTCTGGGTACTGTCATGTTTTCAAACGTAAACCGGTATAATGTCATAATTCCCAATAAGCGTTTTTCAGGATTTTAAAACCTAACTCTGGTATGGGTAGTGAATTTTATCACTGTCGATTTGAAATAAAGTTAGTGCATGTGGCCTTACACGCGTGATGGCAGCAACTGTGTATCGCGCGACGCGTGTTTAGTGTTGCAGGTGTCCCTGCTTTCTGCCTCTCCCTTCTCTCTATCCTTTAGTCCATCTGTCTTTTAGTTACGCCGTGTATAAAATGGAATGAATGAAATATTAAATTTAGGTCATTGATCAGCTTGCGTATCTCAAGGTTTTTCCAAGAAATACAGTACACGTTTCATTGAAGAAAGCGTGCAGCGACACAGTAGGCTTTTACTATCAACGTGAAAGCGTTACAATTTGCCGACGAAGTAGAAAACAAGGGGGATTTCGAGTACAGGCATTGTGACAGCACTGTTCTTTACCATTCTTCTTTCCTTTTATTAATTTTATTTGTTAGGCTTTGCATTTACGTTTTAATTTATATATGGGGATTAGAATAATTCACGACATGTATGGGATACACTTCATTGTCCAAAGCGATCACCAACCTTTAACATTCTTGGCTGCATCTAAAAAGCTAAATTCGAGATTTTTAAGGTGGAGTCTGCTTCTGGCGCCTTATTCCTTTACCGTGAATTACATTCCGGGAAGAGACAATGTAGGAGCTGATTTTTTAAGTCGACACCCTAGTACTCTGGAATGACAGACGCAAAAGGATTAACCACAGCAGGGGTTTACACGTCAGCTATGACAAGTCACAGCTACGAAAGGAGGGGGCTATGTCTTGAAACGAGTGTAACCCACTACTTTGTTAATCACTATGTCGAGATACAGATTTGCTTCAACCAATCAACGATCAACGTTCACCAGTCTCTGAGACAGAATAAATTAACGGCCATCATGTTCACGCAAGATGGCGGATTAAAACTGAATACAATTAGGCTGTACGAGCAAAAGACGAAACCGGAGAAAACTAAACAGCTTGCTCCGCCAGGAACCAACCGAAAGCCTTGCTTAAGAATTCACCTACCTATATAATCGGGTGGATTTTATGCATAATCACACATCACCGAGACGACGCCAGAGATACCGACCGACTGAAGAGGGCTTTTGTCACCTTGATTTATAGCTTACCTGGAGTGCAATGACCTGCAGCCTGCTTTGCTAAAGTCGAGTCAAAATCTGGCCGGTTTGAATCTTAGAGGGTTTCTACGTGTCATAAAAACTGAGATCGTGGGTCGTCAATCCAGCTGCCTGGAACTCCGCAGGAGCATAGAGGTTGTCAAGACTCTACATCTTTAGTTCCCATCAGTCTTGGGTGGGCTAACGAAACGATCAACCGCTGGTGTTTTGTGTCAACCAAACCAAGAAGGACAGCACTTCTAAGAGATGAGTACACATTAGTACCATTTCTGTCGGCATTGTGAGCAAAATCTAAGTCAATGAAGAAAACGTGAATTAGCGTAGCAAGAGACAATAATAAGATCATAGTGGATAAATTATACAAAAATAACAGCATAGCTGATAAGTGTTATATCCTTAATTAACAGCATAGCTGATACATGTACTATAATTGAATAACAGCACAGCTGATATAATTTTTGTTCCTATAATTGGAAAACTTGTTGTAATATTTATTTACATATATATATATATATATATATATATATATATATATATATATATATATATATATATATATATATATATAATAATATATATATATATATATATATATATATATATATAATAAATATTTGTAAATCATATGTAAACTTACAAATTCATTACATTCCATTTTTCAACATTCGCCCTTCAGCACAAGAGTAGATAGTGTATATACTAAATAAATAATAAGGAAATTGTATTTGAACGACTTGTCAATTTTATCTTTGTTAAGTAAAATCTGTTTCCTTGTTTATTAATATCACAGTTAGTTACACAGCGGAGGTGGCACTTTATGTCGGTCTCCTCTCTACTATTGTTTCGAGATCAGAACATTCACAGCCGTAACTAATTTGTGATACCAGTAGTCCTCTCAGACACTGGGACTTCACCATTTTCTGCAGAAATTCTATTTCTGTAATTGTCAGTACTATACTGATCTTAAAGCCAAATAAAACCTCTCGCCACAGAGTGGTCCGGTTGAATTGCGGTGCCGTATTAATATTGGCGAGTTTTCTACTGATGTTTGGTTAAGTTTGGTTTTAAGGACTATAGTCATTGCCCACGGAAAACTCCATCAGTGCTCCGATCTCCTCCATTAGATCACACAAGGAGGATCTCAGCACAGTGCACAAACACCGTAGCACCGGCAAGAATCCCAATGTGTGTATATAGGAATCAAACATTCTGTAAATATTTTTATGGTGGGTAGGTTTCAAATTTTTAAATTTTGCCAGGGCAGCAGCCTTGTGGCCTACTCTTTACGATTTCCGACTGCCGTGGGATTTTTAATGTGCGCAACTTGCACACGGGACCTCCTATTTTTTTGGCCCTTATCCGAGAAGGTTAAGCATCCGATCTCACTACCCATTGCCCGGTTTTTACTAATGTACAGAGATGCTCTTAATACGTTTTTGTGTGTCCGGTCCTATCAAATTAGAATCCAATTCTATTCTTTTCTGTGGCAAGTTCCGAGCTGTCTATGTTGACGATTTCTGGAATGCAGTGCCGTATGTCAAACCTGGCGTTTTCGACAAAGCGCCAAATCATAGCGATTGTTTATTCACGCCTCAAATGCCAGCAAATACGTTCAAAGTACATGTTATGAAAACTTTTCCTCTTGTAGCATTCTGTATGACTCAGGCGTTAAAAAATTTCAAACAGTCGTCTTCCGTATATGAAATTGCTACATCCGACAATTCTTGGTAATGTTTACATTATAACTTCTTACATTTATCCTGATCATAACCACTTTGTCTGGGAGTTTCCTTACATTATTCGTGTCTGCACCTGCCACCAGATCGCCAATTGACCGGCACTCCTTGTGCAAACACACACGCGGCCACTCCACGAAAATGATCTCGCAAGCCAAGCTGGGCTGATGGGTATCAGCTCTCAGGTAAAAATACACGACACGAAAGGAATAGAAGGAGTGTAAACCTTGACACGAAAAGTACCAATTACCTGTAGGAAGGTAGGGAATTAGAATGTGCTAGCAATTGAATAATGCACATAATTTAGTACGCACAATAAATGTAGTTCAATACTGCCGGAGAGGAGAAAAGAGCGCACAAATTATGTCGCATAGACGTACAAACGAGCGACCGAACTGCAGATTTTTATTGTCCAATGTTTGCAGGCCCATCTAAGATTCTGCACTTTCTTCATCTAGTTGTTTTTAAAAATCGTGTTTCTATTTATTTTAACAAGCATATGAAGCATTCTCCTGTAAGTAATAAAATATTTCAAGTGTTATTTATATATTACCATTTCAATATTCTAAATAATTAAGAAATAACGGAGTACTTTTGAGGAAACAAGCGAAACAAAAACAACAAACAAATAAAACAACGGCATCACAAAATAAATAGCCACATGCGGTGTTAATTATTGATTAGAAAGCAAATGTTCAGACAGATAAACACGTAGAGGGAAAACATATCATTGATCAAGTAATAAAAATGTCTACGACCGTAAAAGTAGAGTCTGAATGTGTTTTTCAGGTCATGTGGAAGGTTCTACCAATTATTGAGTTAGCCAATCCTAGGACACGTGTAATTTGTTATACGTTGAGTACGTCTACCTTTAGATTTGAAAAGCGGAACAGGCAAGTTGAGTCTTCTCTGACGAGATTTTGTAAACTAATTTGGCCAAATCCAGCAATTCAATTAATTGAACTCGTCCGTCCAGGCCGGAAGGGCACGCTCGAGCAGTGTGGTTGATGACGCTGTTAAGGAGAACGCCGATCGAGTCTGGACTAATGAAGCTTCGAATTGCACTAAATAGAACCTCCAGGTTGGACACATGCATTTGTTCCAGTTCTAAACAAATAATGAAGACCTGCAGAAGTGGCAGCAGATGAGAGAAACTATAAAACTTTCATCATGGAGGTTTTGGCAAGAAATGTGCTTAACGCGATGGAAAGGAGTAAAATAGAAAAACAAAACTGAACACTGGAATAATAGTGTTATCCTCATGACATGAGAAAAAACGTGCTCCTGAAAGCAAAGGTCGGACACTAATACTGTCAAAAGGTGAGCAGAAGGCATTTTTAGAAAGTAAAGAAAATTTAACCCTGATTAAAATCAGCTACTTTCAAAACTGCTAAAATACAAACAAATATGAGTATAAGCAAAGTGCATTTCGTTATGAGAGAAAGCATATACTCGTAGTAGAATACAGAAAGCAAGCTTTGATATCGCCAGATCACAGGACAGACAATCAGATTTATCCTGTGTGTATAAACAATAAGTTGAGATCATCATCATATGACGTTAAAGTATACAGACGGACATATGCGAAATCAGATCACCATCTTCTGTTACTAAAAAAAAAATAAAGATAGAACTCAAAATGTATACACCAACACTGTTTTGGTGCAGACAACGTTTGATTGGGGGATATATAAAAATTCAATTACTTCAACAAAAAGAAAAAGGTACATTCACAATATTCAGCAAGTAGTAAGTGCTTCAACCACCTGAAGATAAAGTCAACCACAGAAGATCACTGGCTACAAATTAAAAAAAAGTTTTGGAACTAGGTATGTGAACATATCTAGTTCTTGGAAAAAATAGAACACCAGCATAACGAACAGTAGAAACCAGCAACAAAGGTAGAAGGAAAAAAAGCAGGTTTAAACAGAAGCAAATCCAGAATTCTAGAGCTAAGGCCCTTGAACTGTGCATAGAAAGGAAGGAAATAATATATTGGAAAAAGTATCACAACAGATAAGAGGAAATGCACCAGTTGCCAAGAAATTCCGGGGAAGCTGTACACAAAAGAAAGATGATTAATCTGCACACCCTACAAAACATGTAACATAGAAGTAGACGCAATCAAAATTTCTTATCAGGGACAAGAATGGAAAATTATTTTGCAACATAAAAAAGCAAACGAATAAATGGACGAATATATTTTGAAGAACTTCTAAATAGACCAGTGGCGCAAGATCCCCTAGAAATAGAGTTACAGGTTAACTAAGAAACACGAAGTAAAGAGGAAATAAAGAAAACTTTAAAGTTTCTCAGAGATGAAAAAGCTGCAACCCAAAAGGCATTCTATCAGAGATCACCAGAGCAGACGCTCACACTCTGTTGGCAGAGAGTGCGCAAATTACTTGGTAAAGCCTTGGTGAGAGAAGAAACACGAGTAGGCTGACAGGAAGGATATCTGGTCAAGTTGTCAAAGATGAGAGATTTGCAAGAGTTAACACATTATAAAATAATAATACTATCAGTACTAGGGACAATATTGAACAAATTCACCCTTGAGAGATTAAAAGAGGCCATAGGCCTGGGCTTCTTCACATTTTTTTCTGCCATGGACCCCTATGTCAGATGAAAGCTATGGTCCACTTTAAATATCCAGGGAGGGCTGTGAACTCCTTCTTAAAAACAAAGAAAACAAACAAACATAAAAAGTACAATAAAAAATTTAATATTTAAGGTAATGTATACGATTTCCCTTGGAACCATTCATGGTTGACCACACGTTAAGTAACCCTGCCATAGACAGATAAGTGAGAGAAGGACAAAGAGGTGTACAAGAAAACATAACCAGTGCAGAGCACATTGCGTATTATAGTAGAACAAAGCTTAGAATTGAATTAATCACATTAGACTTGTGGAAAATGAAAATGAATACGACAGATGAGACAATAAATCATTCTGGAAACGGATGCGGCATTATGTAGTCCCTCTCAAGTTCATTATCCTAATAAAGACAAAAAAAATATGAAGGCAGAAAGTGTAAAATTCTCAATGAAGGCAACGTGCTGGACCCTTTGACATAAGAATTGGAGTGCTGCAGGGGCGTTTCTTTTCACGGTTTCTCTTCTTCCACGCCATAAATTGGAATATGAAAACAACACCAATCGCTAGAGATTGTAATTGTGATTGTTTATCAGAGTCAACATCACTGCACTGTGAGCGACCCCATAGGTGCTCTGTGTCCCTCAGCAAATGTCGAAGTGTATGAATGCTAATTGTTCATATTGCAGGCTGGTTGTATACACGCCGGATGCATCCTTTCATATATCCATCTCTGCTAGTGTTATGTTTGATGCAAAATTGTAGCAATCCAAGACTTGTTGATTCATAGTTAGAAATGGAATTCAATGCACTCTAGTAACATAGCTTGACCGTTTATATTATGCCGATGACATTGCCCTTTAATTCATTAACCAACACTAGATGCAAGAAAAAAATATGAGAAGAATAGACCGGAATGTATGAGAAGTCACCGCAAAGATGTTCACAAAGAGAAAACAGACTTCAAGATCAAATCCGGTAAACGACAGCATTATTGCACTTTGGGAAACAGTCTGACACGCGGAGCAGATTGGATTCCCTATTATTTATCCATGTAGTCAAATTTGTTATTACATATATGCAGCGGTTTGTACCGTGTATACTGGTAATCTACGTTCACAAATCGAACGAAGCATATCACTAAACAGCCCCTTGTAGTTTCTGAGAGTCTCTCAAGAGACAAAGAAAGAATACAATTATTGCACTCTCAGGCCTGTCGTACTTGGCGACTAATATGAGGGTGTTTTTGGGGTTGGTAACTTCATCATGTAAAACAAATTGTTAAAGATACCACCGCTGGAACAACACTCTACTGCAGACTTCCTGCTGGACCAGCTGCTGTAGTGGCTGAATACTCCGTTGGGAGGGCAAAGACAAATGATGATGATATCACTGAACACGAGTTAACAAGAACAAATGTGTATGCTATCGTGTTTGCCTTAATTAAGACATTGCCTTCTCAATATCTGACTACAAATTTAAAACATTTTAAATATAAATTTTGCCTCGTTTTGGCGACGCGCGTCCCGTTCAACCTAGTCGGTTATATTAGGGCGCATGTCCAAATATAATAGACCTTCAGGTCTTGAAACTAAGCATTACTCTACAAATCATATTTAAACCATGGCAATATTTAAAACGCAAACAGATGTTGGCACGATCTTTTACATTTTATGCTGTCGAAAAACACATTCCTTAATTAAAAGAGAATATTCATAATTCCTGTTATCAGCACATTAAGGAATGTTTGAAAGGAAACATTGATCATGTTCTATACGGGCTTGTGATGGCTTCCTCGACAATAATTTCTGATGCGTCGATAAATGCACTGCCAACATTTCTAATACAGCTTCTTAGGACTTCATTACCATAACGAATTTGTTCAGCGGTTTTTTGTTCGAATTTTTTTGACATCTCTCCTCTAGACATGTTTATGTAATTAACTATGTGTGGTGCACATGCACAAGCGCGTTCCCTTTCTGAATGCACAAGTAGTTTTATTTATTGTTTTATTTTATTTTGTGATAGCAAAAAGTGAGAAAGTGTTGCAGAAAATGAGTTATTCAATAGTGACAGAAAATGAAAATAAAGGCCTCAGCGTTAATAGCAAAAAGAGAGAAGTAATGGTCGGCTCAAAGAAAATGACTTCCACAGAATGCACTATCAAAGTGAATGAAACAGTTTTAAAACAGGTCAATATATTTAAACACCTGTGCAAATTAATAACATTTGACGGAAGATGCATCTCAGAAGTGAAGAGCAGAATATCTCAGGCAAAAACAGCTTTCTATAAAATGAAGAGTATTTGTTGGAACAATTCTTTGTCAATGGAAGTAAGAATGAGTTCTTCACTGTTATATAGAACCGATCCTGACATACGGGAGTGAGTCATGGACAATGAGTAAACATGTGGGAAAAACACTAGAGGCCACAGAGATGTGGTTTTTTTACAGAAGAATCTTAAAAATACCATGGACAGCCAAAAATGTAATGAGGATGTCCTGAAAGAAGCCTATGCGCAAAGGAAACTTATTGCACGAGCTTGAAAGAAGCAATGTACTTTTTTTGGACATGTTATGAGAAGAGGACTACTAGAAGGTATCCTAAAAATAGGAAAGGTTGAAAGAAGCAGAGGTAGAGGAAGGCAAAGAGAGCAGATACTGGACAGTCTGACATCGGGGCATGGACAGTAGTCAACAACAGAATTGAGAAATAGTACTGGAGACAGGAAGTTGTGGAGAGATATGACCTCCTACGCCACCAGGCATGGTACATGGTGAAGCAGAAGAAGAAGAAGAAGAAGAACACTTGCAGATCAATCTTGTGTGATGTTAAAAATTGCTTCACAACGTTCGTTTAAAAATTAAGAAGTACTCCGATGATGTAGCAAAGGTTCATGTAATAGAAACACTTGTAAGAACGGATAGTGACATCAAAATTAAAATACAGAACGCAAGAAAAGCTTTTACTGTACTTGGAAATATACATCGAAATTTCAAAGAATTTTCAACTGAAATGTGAAAACTGTCATACTGCCTTCTTTTTCGTGCCATGCCAGATGGAGTAGGTGATCAAGTCTTTCCACAACATCTATCACTCAGTGATTTTAAAAAAAATTCATTAAGTTGTTGACCTGCACGGATGATCAGTTTACCCGGTCTTTAAATATTATTTTGGATAGGAGTGGTTAAGAGGTATGGCGTGCGCCTTTAATTCTAAAGGTACCGGTTCGCTCCCAGTACAGGGAATATAATTGATCGAACTTTTTTCCAGAATCAATGGTTCCTAATGATGTCATACTCCCCCCTGATCTCCTGGGTAGTGAGATTGTATGTCTAGCCTTTTCGGTTAAGGGCAAAAAAATAGTAGGTCCCGTGTGCAAGTTGCGTACGTTAAAAATCCCTCGGCAGTTGGAAATCGTAAAGAGTAAGCCATACGGCCGCTACCCAGGCAAAATTTAAAAAACCTACCCACCACAAAAATATTTATAGAATGCGTGATTCCTGCATACACACATTGGGATCCTCGCCGGTGCTACAGAGTTCGTACACTGTGCTGAGATCTTTTATATGTGATCTAAGGTAGGAGATCGGAGAACGTATGGAGTTGTCCGTGCGCAATGAACATGGTCCTTAAAAACTAAAACATAAATCTTTTTACAGAGTTCCCTATCATTCTTTTACTATTTCTTTATTTACACTATCAGTTTCTTCTTGGTCTTGTTTCTTCTTTCTTTGTGTATTCATCAAATGCGTGTGTACACGTAGCGCGTCAAAAGAACGCAAGACTCTTCAACGGGAAGGCCAAAGACCTAGTCTTGAATACTGGAGGGAAAAAATACTTCTTCTACTGCCGACCAGCACCAACATGCCTCATGTAGGCTTACAGAGGCTCTTCGTTGTCCTTGACAACGTTTCACAGACCGGCTACAAGATAGCCATCTGAGGGAAGGAGTATATTTATCATATGAATGTCCTTATCAACACAGTAACCTGTTATAACCACCTGTTTTGGTTCACGGCTGCTTATTCAGTATTCCCAACTAACCTCTATCTATACCTAAAGGCCGTTCATCCATCCGCCACCCGGTTGACGCGCCTGGAAGAAGGACAGACTGCACTCCCAGTCCTATTGTATGACACAGAAACATGGCGAACAACAAAACGACTACAGAGATGTGTCTAATTTTCTGCTTGCATAGAATACAAGTTTTAAAACACAAAACACGATCAAATAAATTCGTAAGAGCTGGACGTCCGGTTCTCGAAGACCTTGGCTCAACAGGGAGCTAAAGACGGATTATGATCCTCATGATGACGATATAACTCACGCTCCGTGTTGGCTATTGTCAGAAACTAGACACACTGTATGTTACTAAATTGACTTAAGTCTAATTATGCTCGTTATGAAGCAACCATTCCAGGTTAAAGAGCACTAGTCGAGGTGTATGTGTATTTTTGAAGCCAATGCAACCCTAACTAAGACAAAATAAATGACGGCGATGCTTATGATTTTTATTATAACGTGGGTACTTGCAGACCTGATAGCGCCTATTCAATTTCAGGTGGTCAGACCACGGATACTTTGAATGATGTCACAAAATGTACAGAATATATAGAAGTTGCGGATATCTTTAATAAATACCACAGCAATTCTTCCTTCACACGCTATATCTAAAACTGAGGCGAAAGATATTATTTCTGTTAGATATTTAGCCAGAGCCGGTGCTATCATTAGGCCATCTAGGCAGTCGCGTAAGTGCAGACCTCAGAGGGGCGCAATACTGACCTTTAAGGGGCACAGTTTTATACAGATAGTTTTTATTTTAACACATGAAAAAATGCAACTGAAATTTATTTATTAATTTTTTTTTTTGCCTCGCAATGCACACTCTTTAAACTTAGTTGTCAATGATCCTGCTAAGTGTTGTCTGCAAGCATCTTGTTTCTTCAATTTGGTTCAACAGGCCTATACTTTTTTCTCTCTATTGACTCAGCGTTGGGAAATTCTAACTAGTCATGTAGCAGATTAATGTATCAGGCATAACTGATAAGCTATTGAATGAAACAGTATGTGAGAGTCAGATCGATGCTTTGAAACTACTGATGTATCATCTTGATAATTTAAACAAAGTCCAGTGATGATGCAGTTGGTAAGTTCAGGTTTGTGGTATCCCTTATTACGTAGTACAACATCCTTTTTTAAATTCTATCTTACAAGCCAAGCTACTACAAATTAAGGAAACTGATTTAAATTCAGCTACAAGCCAATTGCAAGTGACAAAGAATCACCTTGCGGGCTGCAGGTGTGATGAGTGTTTTCAGCAAGTTTTGATAGATGCTACTGAGATTGCAAAGGGGCGAGAGATATTTTCAGTGTTTGAGACAGAATAAGTTAGAAAAAAGAGAAATAAACGTCAGTTTGAGCATGAGGCACCTCAAAAACCAAAACAGAAATTCAAAGTAAGTTTCTACTATGCTATCTTGTACATGGTCAAACAATCTATTGAAGAGACATTCCAACAGCTACAACAATATAATTTAATATTGGGCTTCAAGTATGTTATATACAGTATCAACAAAAACTCTGCTGAAGATGTACTTTAGGCCTGCAAGAATTGATGCACAATGTTTTTATGTTTCAAAGATTTATATATACAGAATATATATATATATATATATATATATATATATATATATATATATATATATATATATATATATATATATATATATATATATATATATATATATATATATATATATATATATATATATATATATATATATATATATATATATATATATATATATATATATATATATATATATATATATATACATATATATATATATATATATATATATATATATATATATATATATATATATATATATATATATATATATATATATATATATATATATATATATATATATATATATATATATATATATATATATATATATATATATATTATATATATATATATATATATATATATATATATATATATATATATATATATATATATATATATATATATATATATATATATATATATATATATATATATATATATATATAACGTACGGCCGCTATTACTCGAAGTGACAATCTCCGGTTAGTATATCTAACCTCAGAATGATTTTTACGTGAGAATCCCTTTTATCCCTGTACAAAGACAGGTGTCCACTCGCCTTTCAGGCAGATACTCGCCGTCTTCGGAGGGTACCCATTAGATCTAGGTCGGCTCAGAAGCCGCTCATGTTATTCCAGTCCCTGGTCGACGACACCTTCAAATGTCTTCGCCAGGGCTCGAATTAATCCGGTCCAAGTCTCGGTCGACGACACAACTTCAAATGTCTTCGCCCGGGCTTGAAACTGGATCACCGGATCGCCAGCGCAGTGTGGTAACCATTACATCAGCGCGGCTCAAAGATATAGATGAAGATCTGTGCTGTGAACCTATAGCAACAGCTAAAATACTGCCAAGGTGTGTACCACCACAAGGAGTACTTCTCTTCATACTACAACAAAATCTCCGGATAATGTACCTAATGTTTATGTTGCTCTAAGGATCCTTCTCAAACTTCCAGTGTCAGTAGCAAGTGGTGAACGCAGTTTCTCAAAGCTCAAACTTATAAAAACTTACATACGCTCAACAATGTTGCAAAAGAGACTAGTTGGCTTGTGTGGTAAAGTGGGATGTTATAAATATTTATAGGGGACTTAGTGTACTGACTGAGATCAGCTGTGAAGGTATCTATATCTAATAAGAGTAGTGTATTATAGATAACCTTACTTACTGCCACATATGTATACCTCAGTCAGAATTATTCTGGAATAGTGTGATGACTACGTTATATGTCTAGGGTATGTGTATGATGAAGTGTAAGTCATAACAACAACAGACAGATAAACAATTTAATTTATTCCACCACACTTGACAACACTGTGACACTCACATACATATAACACTCTAAGAGGATATCTTAAAGGAGTCACTGATAACTTTTCAAATAACAATATGTATTCAGTGCTGTCATGAATGTATATATGTCCTGATTCAAATACAAAGGGAACCAGGAATCACAATCAATTTTAATTACAAGTTTTATGTACAGAATTTATTAATATGATTCTTATAGTGACATATATTATTAATGGTATCCTATGTGTGTCAGTTGTGTAGTGGTAATATGAGGTAATACTGGTTTTGTGTTGTTCAAGCTCTGTTGGTATTTGTCATCATGACTTCAATAGTTTGTTTCTATTGGAACTAGTATTGGAGATGTTCTCAGTTCCTGGTATTAAAACAATTAAATTCCCCTCTTAATTTTAGTTTATAATGTCATTTTAAGATGGGGTTACATAATGCTGAGCTCCATGGCCACACTCTCTTATCTTGCGTGATGACTGCAGTAAAAGACTCCTCTGCTTGATTACTTAAATGAGTTCTGGAGCCACCCCACTGGTTGCTATATGGACCAAGGAGTATGCTGTCCACCTCTGGCTTCAGCAAAGCTCTGACCAGGTGCTGCTCAATAACTTTAAGACCACGGTCCCACAATTCATGGAAATAATAATAAACAGTTTCGTTGACTGGCAATGAATATAGCACAACTCCGATCTGCCGATGTCCCAGGCTTTATTTTATAAAAAATATACACTGGTGCTCAACGTACTGTTTCTTAGTAGGTTTATTACAAGATGTGGCAATGAACAGACGCTCTGAATTGAGTATATTCGTAGCTCTACCCAATCAAACCATGTCTACACATCTTTTTAAAAAAGTACCCCTTTCTCACGTTTCCCCTGACAACACAAGATAGTATTTATAGTCCGACCAATCGTGTTTAGTCTTTCATTTGTTGCGCTCCAATCAAATAGGAGTTAACATGGTAGGCTATTTCCGTAACGTAATGTTTTTTCAAACACGTTATAAAAAAAATTTTATGAGCAGAAATGATTTCATGCTGTCAGGCACCCCCACTATTTTATTTTGGCCATAACTTGGTAATTCCTAGACTATTTGCGTAACGTTTTACATATTCTTTGTCAGCAAACTCTAAGGAACCCAAATATACGAATTTAAGGGAGCTAGGTGGCTGCGTACAAAATGTGCATTTTCTACCACCTCCTGTTCACTTCAATCCCCATGTGGTGTCTGGGTACTGTCATGTTTTCAAACGTAAACCCATCTAATGTCATCTTTCCCAATAAGCGTTTTTCAGGATTTTAAAACCTAACTCTGGTATGGGTAGTGAATTTTATCACTGTCGATTTGAAATAAAGTTAGTGCATGTGGCCTTACACGCGTGATGGCAGCAATTGTGTATCGCGCGACGCGTGTTTAGTGTTGCACGTGTCCCTGCTTTCTGCCTCTCCCTTCTCTCTATCCTTTAGTCCATCTGTCTTTTAGTTACGCCGTGTATAAAATGGAATGAATGAAATATTAAATTTAGGTCATTGATCAGCTTGCGTATCTCAAGGTTTTTCCAAGAAATACAGTACACGTTTCATTGAAGAAAGCGGGTAATAATACAGTAGGCTTTTACTATCAACGTGAAAGCGTTACAATTTGCCGACGAAGTAGAAAACAAGGGGGATTTCGAGTACAGGCATTGTGACAGCACTGTTCTTTACCATTCTTCTTTCCTTTTATTAAATTTATTTGTTAGGCTTTGCATTTACGTTTTAATTTATATATGGGGATTAGAATAATTCACGACATCTCCCCTCTTAAAACAGACATTATATGTCAGTCCTTTATTCTATATACACATAGAGAAATTTATTATTATTTTGGGGTTTACGGTGATTCTCATCACACGGATGGCGGCTTAAAAAATCCGCTCCCAAATTTGTTTTTCCAGATATATACTCAATGCTAAAATTATAGGGAGCCAAAAGTAAGGACCATCGGAGTAACCTAGAGTTCTCATGCCTAGCCTGGGCTAGAAACGATAAAGGTTTGTGATCCGTTTGCAACTTAAATGCCTTCCCATACAGATAAATATTGAATTTCTTTATTGCCCATATTACTGCAAGACATTCTTTTTCGCTAGTTGAGTAGTTGATTTCAGCTTTATTCAACTTCCTGCTAGCATATGCCAATGGGCTTAATTCCCCATCCAATGCATCTGATTTCTGTAGTAGAGTTGCACCTAACCCAATATTACTGGCATCCGTCCTTACTATGAATTCTTGACTTAAGTCAGGTAATTTCAAAATAGGTTTACTTGTGAGCTTTTCCTTCAATTCTTGGTAAGCCATTTCACATTGTGGTGTCCATGTAATGCGATCTGGATGTCCTTTACGTGTCAAATCAGTTAACGGTGCACATATGGAATTAAAGTTCTTGATATAATGAGACAAAGGATCTCACGTCCTTCTTGGTTTGTGGTCTCGGGGCTTTCTTTAGTTTCTCTAAATTCTTTGGGTCAGGGGTCATGTTTCCCTGATAAACTGTGTGTCCCAAAAATTCCAATTCTTTACATCCAACGCAACATTTGGTTGGTCGGGCTGTTAAATTTGCTTCCCTAAGTCGATCAAGCAGCATCTTCAGAGAGTCAATGTGTTCCTCAAATGTTTCTGTTGCTATAAGGATATCATCCATGAAATTTGTTATACATGGATTATTCAGAGGGTCCAATAATTTTCTCATCATTCTAGAGAAGACACTAGGCGCATTCTTCAATCCAAATGGCAATCTATTAAACTCATAGTGTCCTTCTGAGGTACTAAAAGCTAGGTATGGTCTAACCTCAGGCTTTACTGGAATCTGATAGTATCCTTTACTCAGATCCACTTTTGAGAAATATTTAGCTTTATTTAGTCTGGCAAACAGCTGATTTGTATCCGGCAATGGATCCACCTGTCCTTCTGTAATAGCATTCAGTCTCCTGTAATCTATACAGAGTCTATGTTCTCCAGAGTGCTTCCTTAAGAGTACAACACCGGAACTATACGAAGACTCACTGTGCGAAATAATTCCTTCCTTCAACAGCTAGTCTATCTCTTCCTTCAAAGCTTTCTCCTTAGCAAACGGAATCGAATATGGTTTCATACAGACAGGTGTGGGGTCTATCAGTTTCATATCATATTCCAATAGGTTTGTATGCCCTGGTCGGTCTGTTAACACCTCTGCATGATTATTTAGAACCTGTTGCACTCTCTCTTTCTGAGTTTTTGTTAAATGTGTACTGATTTTCACCTGTGCTGCTGTCTCACAGGGGTGTAATGGATATTCAAATGATGAAAGTGGTTCCTTTTTCATCTCCATAGCGATGGACAAGGTCAACAAGTGTGTCTCTTCCTGATGTTCTCTTTCCAAATATTTCTTCAGGAGATTCACATGATAGATTTTTTTCTTTCCCCTTCTTATCTATCTTATAATTTGTTCTAGACACCTTCTCTAAAACTGTATATGGACCTTGCCATCCAATCTGTAACTTATTCTGACTCCCGGGGAGAAGAAGCAGTACCTTCTCTCCCACAGCCAAATCTCTGTCTTTCGCCTTCCTGTTATAATAGGCAGCATGTTTCTTCCTGGCTTGTTTCAAATTTTCATTGGCAAGTTTCCAGCCAGTTTTTAAACGAGTGGTCAGCTCATTCACATATTGGTATGAAGATGTAATGTTTTCCTCTGCCTTTTCATTAGTCCACGTTCTTAACAAAGCTTCGAGTGGACCTTTTATTGGCCTTCCAAACAATAATGTTGCCGGGGCCATACCGGTTGAACTATGGGGTACCTCCCGATAAGCAAAGAGGGCGGCGTGCAGGTACTGGTCCCATGTATCTGGTTTTTCGTGTGCCAACTTTCTCAGGATCGACATCAACGTGCCGTTAAATCTTTCCACTTGGCCGTTCCCTTTGGGGATGGTACACACTACAATGGAAGTGTTTGGCCTGGAAGATCCTGAAAACTTCTTCAGTTAGTTTCCCCTTGAACTGAGAGCCATTATCAGTCAAGATTTGATTGGGAAAGCCTAACCTTGTGAAAATTGTGAGCAATGCCTCTGCCACATGTTTAGAATCAATCGATGACAGGGCTACTGCCTCTCCCCACATAGAACAAGTGTCCACCAGAGTCAGAATGTAGCTGTTCCTTCTCTTGGTTCGGGTGAGAGGTCCCACAAGATCCACGGCAACTCTCTCAAAGGGTGTTCCCACTATGGGCATTTCCCCCAGAGTTGCTGGTGCAGTCCAATGTTTAGGTGCTACTCGTTGGCACTCTGGACAGGATTTTACATATCGTTTGATATCTTCAGTTATTCCTGGCCAGAAATAATGACAAGCTATTCGCTGTCCTGTTGCGCTGATTCCCATATGACCACTGAAGGGAATCGCATGCCCTAATTCCAACACTTTAGTCCTATATGAAGTGGGAAGGACCAGCTGTCCGTGACCATTGGATTCAGATCCAGCCTTCCTATATATCAGTTTGTTCTTCATATAAAACTCTCCCTTGCCTGGAGGTGTATGAGTGTCGCGCGGTTATCCCGAACTGGACATCAATTGTCACAGCACAGTTGGATAAGAAAGTTGTAAATTGAGAAATGTAAGAAAGATATATATAGGATCTCAGAAGTGGCTCGTTAATTGTTAGATTCCTATACAAGTAAGGGGTGAAAGGAAGGCGAATATTCTCACAAAGAGATAATGTCTCAGAAGGGCACATGAGAATGGATTCTGTTTCCTTGCGACAAATCTCCCCTGTTATTCTTACTGACTATTATAATTGTTATTAAGCCCCCATCCTCTCATACTGAGGAAATGACACATATATATATAGGTTTACGAGACAGTACATGAAATAAACTCACTCGACCGCTTGGTAGATGATATAACTTATGTACAGATATTTAATCCCTAAACCACATGTGCTACACAAAGAAAAATGAAAAGGTAAACGAAAATAATAATTTGGTCATGTGCACTGAATGACTAAGAATCCTAGTATGTCCTACTAGTCATCATTAGCACTGGTGTAACTATCAGGAGAGTTGCCTAACGTTGTTGAATGTAATGTTCACTTTGTAATACCCTGGAAGGCACTTTAAAATTAGTTCCGTGAGTATCTATGTGAAAGTTCTGTTTGGAATTTGAATAAGATCTCTGAGATTTCTTGAGGAAAATAATCCTTATGCTTTTGGACTTATCTGTAATCCAATGTTGTCAGCCCTGGCGCAGGTTGTTAGGTGCTGTCGTCCTGCAGCGATGTGACATTACACGTGCGAGCGTTGATCTATGCTCCTTTATGCTTAGGAGTTGATGAGATCTCTGGCTTTTGGTTCTGCTGCTCGGTCAAAAGACTGTCTGTCTGTTACCGTCAGGTGCCGGACACTGAATTCTGCAACTGCGAATGTTGTCCGATCAGAAACCTAAAAGTCTGCACAGAGTGAAATCATACAACACCGCTTGGTTCATACCAAAGTGCTTGTAATGTAGAATTTCTCGCCATGTAGATGCACTCGGCCCAGAAGTCGTGCGTGTAAGTGAAGTTTTCGTCTAAGCTTCTAGATTTTATGAATCTCTTCTCACGTGTTCTAAATCATTCCGACGTAATAACACGTAAATTCTCTCCTTGAACCTGAGATCGTGTGACGCAGTTGCGAACCGTCTTGCGTGAGAAAGCTTCCCCGCCCCGTAATTACTGGTTACTCCTAGAAGGCATACAAGCGCTGGCAGATACAATGAAATTTGACACTGGGGCGTTTTCCGTCAGGTCCCTCAAATAAGGTGCAATAAAGCAATGGATCTCTAGACTTTAAGACGCCTTTTACTCTTAATTAAGGTATATCCTCTGGCCATGTGTTATAACCTGATGTTGATGCGTTTGCGATATTTGCTCAGTAACCATTAGTAAGCGCCGTGATGTCTGAGAGAGAAACGCTGACTACAGCGCCGAAAATACCGTAGTGTAACATGAAAATTAATGAGAATAAAGGAGAGAGAGAGAGAAGGGAAGAGAAGGGAGACAAAGATGGAGAGAAGAATAGACCGTGTTACGACAATGAGATTTGGGCAACTTCTTGAAACATGGCTTGAGTGTTTTGTCCTCAGCCTGTGCCTTCCTCATCTCATCTGGGTGAGTATTTATTGGATTATCCTCCTCCTTTTTAGACTGTGATCTGGTCTGCACTGTTGCCAATATCACAGGTCTCTTGGGATTCCCCAAGAAGACATATCTACACCCCAATATCAGAGGGTAGATTGGCTCATTTATCACTGCTGCTTTTATGATTCCTTCCACATATCGCGTTTTCACTTTTATTCGGGCGACGGGAAGTGTCATGGTAGCTACATCCTTGGTTGCAGTTTGAATCTCCACTGTTTCTGTGGTGTATTGATCGGCCTGCACCAGGTGAGAACTCACAACGAAATCGTAATCTAAACCGGTATCATATAAACACCTTATAGTGACACCATTACAGATGACATCTTCACACACTGGGGGGTGGTATGGTTCCTGTAGTTCTTCAGGTTTGACCTTCTTTTCCTTTTTCCCCGATGTCATAGCAGCACAATGAGGAGGTTTCCTTCTACAATGGTCAGTGTCATGATTGTTCATCTTACAATTTTTACACCACCTTTTTCCTTGGTTGAAAGATTTTCTTTCATCATATTTCCTTTCATCGAATTGTGGGGTTTTATTTTTATTTTCATACCGTGGCCTATCAAACTGGTGCTTACCTTTGTTTTGATCCCTAGGATCAAATTTATTAAAGTTCTGTGGTGCCCTAAAGTTATCCACTTGTTTCTTTTTATTACCTGTTACCTCTGCTTGAGCTGCTTGATACCTTTCAGCAACATTTAGCAACTCACCCAGCCTCTCTGCACCTTGTTCCATGAGAAACTTTCTCAGGTCTGGAGCCATGGACTCTCTTCTTCTTCTTCTTCTTCCGTCCTTAGCCAAAGACCGACCAAGCAGTCAGAGGCCATCACGCCTTGTGGCGTCTTAAGGGCAACAGCAGATTGATTTTCTCTGTTGTAGTTTCCCATCACGCCTAGCGGCGTCTTTAGGGCAACAACAAATAGATCCATCTGCCGTTGTTTCCGTAATCGGTGTGACAAGCCAACGGGTGATCAGCCCATTGGGCATGGACTCTCTTAATTGCTCTATAAGGACCATTTCCTTAAGATCTTGGGTTTTCCCCAGAGAAGTCCATTTCTCCAAGTATGTCTCTATTCGTGCAGAGAACTGGTGATAGGTTTCACCTGACAGTAGTTTAGCATTCCTAAATTTTTTCCTATAAAATTCTGCGTTCTTTTCATATCTTAACAAAAGAGCCTGCTTTAGCATGTCATAATTTTCCTGATCACCTCTGCTCATTTTTGCAAAAACTTCATAAGCTGCCCCACGAAGTCCTTGAGATAACTTTAAGCTCCACCTTTCTCTCTCTAACCCATATGTGGTAGCTAATAGTTCATACCTATTTAGATAGCTCTCTATATCATCGTCTTTCTCAACAAAATGATCTAAATGAAAATTCATAGCTGAGGTTGAGGCTCCCTGGCTAGCAGTGGCATCAGAGGCAAAGGGACTGGCACCATTTTCAGGAGCATGGCCCTGAAACTCAAACTCCCTTAGTCGTAACTCATGTTCCCTTTGTAATCTCTGCTCCTCCTTTTCTGCTTCCCTTTCTGCAGCTAATCTCTTTTCTTCTCTTTCTGCAGCTAATTTCTTCTCTTCCCTTTCTGCAGCTAATCTTTTGTCTTCTCTTTCTGCCTCCAATTTCTTAGCCTCAGCCTCAATCTGCAACCTCTTAGCCTCAGCCTCAATCTGCAACCTCTTAGCCTCAGCCTCAATCTGCAACCTCTTAATCTCTTTTTCAGCTTCTAACTTTCTTTCGGCCTCTTTTTCTAATCTTCTTTCTTCTCGTTCAATATATTTGTCACATTCAGCAGTGACATAAGAAATCATAATTTGTCCGTCCATTCCTAACTCTTTCGCAGTCTGTACAGCAGCAGATCGAAATTTTGCCAGGTCGGCCATTGTCTAACAGATAAATGTCTAAACAATTTTATCTATGACTAATTAACTCAAGACAACACAGGCACTGTGAGCTCAACCTTATTTATTTTCACCCAAGGATACCTTTTAATTCTTATTATTCCCTGAAGTGAGTTACCCCCAATATTTGTAATAGGGAAAGATTCAAAATCCCGAGGGCGAGACCCCAATATATGTGGTAAAGTGGGATGTTATAAATATTTATAGGGGACTTAGTGTACTGACTGAGATCAGCTGTGAAGGTATCTATATCTAATAAGAGTAGTGTATTATAGATAACCTTACTTACTGCCACATATGTATACCTCAGTCAGAATTATTCTGGAATAGTGTGATGACTACGTTATATGTCTAGGGTATGTGTATGATGAAGTGTAAGTCATAACAACAACAGACAGATAAACAATTTAATTTATTCCACCACACTTGACAACACTGTGACACTCACATACATATAACACTCTAAGAGGATATCTTAAAGGAGTCACTGATAACTTTTCAAATAACAATATGTATTCAGTGCTGTCATGAATGTATATGTGTCCTGATTCAAATACAAAGGGAACCAGGAATCACAATCAATTTTAATTACAAGTTTTATGTACAGAATTTATTAATATGATTCTTATAGTGACATATATTATTAATGGTATCCTATGTGTGTCAGTTGTGTAGTGGTAATATGAGGTAATACTGGTTTTGTTTTGTTCAAGCTCTGTTGGTATTTGTCATCATGACTTCAATAGTTTGTTTCTATTGGAACTAGTATTGGAGATGTTCTCAGTTCCTGGTATTAAAACAATTAAATTCCCCTCTTAATTTTAGTTTATAATGTCATTTTAAGATGGGGTTACATAATGTTGAGCTCCATGGCCACACTCTCTTATCTTGCGTGATGACTGCAGTAAAAGACTCCTCTGCTTGATTACTTAAATGAGTTCTGGAGCCACCCCACTGGTTGCTATATGGACCAAGGAGTATGCTGTCCACCTCTGGCTTCAGCAAAGCTCTGACCAGGTGCTGCTCAATAACTTTAAGACCACGGTCCCACAATTCATGGAAATAATAATAAACAGTTTCGTTGACTGGCAATGAATATAGCACAACTCCGATCTGCCGATGTCCCAGGCTTTATTTTATAAAAAATATACACTGGTGCTCAACGTACTGTTTCTTAGTAGGTTTATTACAAGATGTGGCAATGAACAGACGCTCTGAATTGAGTATATTCGTAGCTCTACCCAATCAAACCATGTCTACACATCTTTTCAAAAAAGTACCCCTTTCTCACGTTTCCCCTGACAACACAAGATAGTATTTATAGTCCGACCAATCGTGTTTAGTCTTTCATTTGTTGCGCTCCAATCAAATAGGAGTTAACATGGTAGGCTATTTCCGTAACGTAATGTTTTTTCAAACACGTTATAAAAAAAAAATTTTATGAGCAGAAATGATTTTATGCTGTCAGGCACCCCCACTATTTTATTTTGGCCATAACTTGGTAATTCCTAGACTATTTGCGTAACGTTTTACATATTCTTTGTCAGCAAACCCTAAGGAACCCAAATATACGAATTTAAGGGAGCTAGGTGGCTGCGTTCAAAATGTGCATTTTCTACCACCTCCTGTTCACTTCAATCCCCATGTGGTGTCTGGGTACTGTCATGTTTTCAAACGTAAACCCATCTAATGTCATCTTTCCCAATAAGCGTTTTCCAGGATTTTAAAACCTAACTCTGGTATGGGTAGTGAATTTTATCACTGTCGATTTGAAATAAAGTTAGTGCATGTGGCCTTACACGCGTGATGGCAGCAATTGTGTATCGCGCGACGCGTGTTTAGTGTTGCACGTGTCCCTGCTTTCTGCCTCTCCCTTCTCTCTATCCTTTAGTCCATCTGTCTTTTAGTTACGCCGTGTATAAAATGGAATGAATGAAATATTAAATTTAGGTCATTGATCAGCTTGCGTATCTCAAGGTTTTTCCAAGAAATACAGTACACGTTTCATTGAAGAAAGCGGGTAATAATACAGTAGGCTTTTACTATCAACGTGAAAGCGTTACAATTTGCCGACGAAGTAGAAAACAAGGGGGATTTCGAGTACAGGCATTGTGACAGCACTGTTCTTTACCATTCTTCTTTCCTTTTATTAAATTTATTTGTTAGGCTTTGCATTTACGTTTTAATTTATATATGGGGATTAGAATAATTCACGACATCTCCCCTCTTAAAACAGACATTATATGTCAGTCCTTTATTCTATATACACATAGAGAAATTTATTATTATTTCTGGGGTTTACGGTGATTCTCATCACACGGATGGCGGCTTAAAAAATCCGCTCCCAAATTTGTTTTTCCAGATATATACTCAATGCTAAAATTATAGGGAGCCAAAAGTAAGGACCATCGGAGTAACCTAGAGTTCTCATGCCTAGCCTGGGCTAGAAACGATAAAGGTTTGTGATCCGTTTGCAACTTAAATGCCTTCCCATACAGATAAATATTGAATTTCTTTATTGCCCATATTACTGCAAGACATTCTTTTTCGCTAGTTGAGTAGTTGATTTCAGCTTTATTCAACTTCCTGCTAGCATATGCCAATGGGCTTAATTCCCCATCCAATGCATCTGATTTCTGTAGTAGAGTTGCACCTAACCCAATATTACTGGCATCCGTCCTTACTATGAATTCTTGACTTAAGTCAGGTAATTTCAAAATAGGTTTACTTGTGAGCTTTTCCTTCAATTCTTGGTAAGCCATTTCACATTGTGGTGTCCATGTAATGCGATCTGGATGTCCTTTACGTGTCAAATCAGTTAACGGTGCACATATGGAATTAAAGTTCTTGATATACTTCTGGTAGAAACCACATAATGAGACAAAGGATCTCACGTCCTTCTTGGTTTGTGGTCTCGGGGCTTTCTTTAGTTTCTCTAAATTCTTTGGGTCAGGGGTCATGTTTCCCTGATAAACTGTGTGTCCCAAAAATTCAAATTCTTTACATCCAACGCAACATTTGGTTGGTCGGGCTGTTAAATTTGCTTCCCTAAGTCGATCAAGCAGCATCTTCAGAGAGTCAATGTGTTCCTCAAATGTTTCTGTTGCTATAAGGATATCATCCATGAAATTTGTTATACATGGATTATTCAGAGGGTCCAATAATTTTCTCATCATTCTAGAGAAGACACTAGGCGCATTCTTCAATCCAAATGGCAATCTATTAAACTCATAGTGTCCTTCTGAGGTACTAAAAGCTAGGTATGGTCTAACCTCAGGCTTTACTGGAATCTGATAGTATCCTTTACTCAGATCCACTTTTGAGAAATATTTAGCTTTATTTAGTCTGGCAAACAGCTGATTTGTATCCGGCAATGGATCCACCTGTCCTTCTGTAATAGCATTCAGTCTCCTGTAATCTATACAGAGTCTATGTTCTCCAGAGGGCTTCCTTAAGAGTACAACACCGGAACTATATGAGGATTCACTGTGCGAAATAATTCCTTCCTTCAACAGATAGTCTATCTCTTCCTTCAAAGCTTTCTCCTTAGCAAACGGAATCGAATATGGTTTCATACAGACAGGTGTGGGGTCTATCAGTTTCATATCATATTCCAATAGGTTTGTATGCCCTGGTCGGTCTGTTAACACCTCTGCATGATTATTTAGAACCTGTTGCACTCTCTCTTTCTGAGTTTTTGTTAAATGTGTACTGATTTTCACCTGTGCTGCTGTCTCACAGGGGTGTAATGGATATTCAAATGATGAAAGTGGTTCCTTTTTCATCTCCATGGCGATGGACAAGGTCAACAAGTGTGTCTCTTCCTGATGTTCTCTTTCCAAATATTTCTTCAGGAGATTCACATGATAGATTTTTTTTCTTTCCCCTTCTTATCTATCTTATAATTTGTTCTAGACACCTTCTCTAAAACTGTATATGGACCTTGCCATCCAATCTGTAACTTATTCTGACTCCCGGGGAGAAGAAGCAGTACCTTCTCTCCCCACAGCCAAATCTCTGTCTTTCGCCTTCCTGTTATAATAGGCAGCATGTTTCTTCCTGGCTTGTTTCAAATTTTCATTGGCAAGTTTCCAGCCAGTTTTTAAACGAGTGGTCAGCTCATTCACATATTGGTATGAAGATGTAATGTTTTCCTCTGCCTTTTCATCAGTCCACGTTCTTAACAAAGCTTCGAGTGGACCTTTTATTGGCCTTCCAAACAATAATGTTGCCGGGGCCATACCGGTTGAACTATGGGGTACCTCCCGATAAGCAAAGAGGGCGGCGTGCAGGTACTGGTCCCATGTATCTGGTTTTTTTCGTGTGCCAACTTTCTCAGGATCGACATCAACGTGCCGTTAAATCTTTCCACTTGGCCGTTCCCTTGGGGATGGTACACACTACAATGGAAGTGTTTGGCCTGGAAGATCCTGAAAACTTCTTCAGTTAGTTTCCCCTTGAACTGAGAGCCATTATCAGTCAAGATTTGATTGGGAAAGCCTAACCTTGTGAAAATTGTGAGCAATGCCTCTGCCACATGTTTAGAATCAATCGATGACAGGGCTACTGCCTCTCCCCACATAGAACAAGTGTCCACCAGAGTCAGAATGTAGCTGTTCCTTCTCTTGGTTCGGGTGAGAGGTCCCACAAGATCCACGGCAACTCTCTCAAAGGGTGTTCCCACTATGGGCATTTCCCCCAGAGTTGCTGGTGCAGTCCAATGTTTAGGTGCTACTCGTTGGCACTCTGGACAGGATTTTACATATCGTTTGATATCTTCAGTTATTCCTGGCCAGAAATAATGACAAGCTATTCGCTGTCCTGTTGCGCTGATTCCCATATGACCACTGAAGGGAATCGCATGCCCTAATTCCAACACTTTAGTCCTATATGAAGTGGGAAGGACCAGCTGTCCGTGACCATTGGATTCAGATCCAGCCTTCCTATATATCAGTTTGTTCTTCATATAAAACTCTCCCTTGCCTGGAGGTGTATGAGATTTGGGCAACTTCTTGAAACATGGCTTGAGTGTTTTGTCCTCAGCCTGTGCCTTCCTCATCTCATCTGGGTGAGTATTTATTGGATTATCCTCCTCCTTTTTAGACTGTGATCTGGTCTGCACTGTTGCCAATATCACAGGTCTCTTGGGATTCCCCAAGAAGACATATCTACACCCCAATATCAGAGGGTAGATTGGCTCATTTATCACTGCTGCTTTTATGATTCCTTCCACATATCGCGTTTTCACTTTTATTCGGGCGACGGGAAGTGTCATGGTAGCTACATCCTTGGTTGCAGTTTGAATCTCCACTGTTTCTGTGGTGTATTGATCGGCCTGCACCAGGTGAGAACTCACAACGGAATCGTAATCTAAACCGGTATCATATAAACACCTTATAGTGACACCATTACAGATGACATCTTCACACACTGGGGGGTGGTATGGTTCCTGTAGTTCTTCAGGTTTGACCTTCTTTTCCTTTTTCCCCGATGTCATAGCAGCACAATGAGGAGGTTTCCTTCTACAATGGTCAGTGTCATGATTGTTCATCTTACAATTTTTACACCACCTTTTTCCTTGGTTGAAAGATTTTCTTTCATCATATTTCCTTTCATCGAATTGTGGGGTTTTATTTTTATTTTCATACCGTGGCCTATCAAACTGGTGCTTACCTTTGTTTTGATCCCTAGGATCAAATTTATTAAAGTTCTGTGGTGCCCTAAAGTTATCCACTTGTTTCTTTTTATTACCTGTTACCTCTGCTTGAGCTGCTTGATACCTTTCAGCAACATTTAGCAACTCACCCAGCCTCTCTGCACCTTGTTCCATGAGAAACTTTCTCAGGTCTGGAGCCATGGACTCTCTTAATTGCTCTATAAGGACCATTTCCTTAAGATCTTGGGTTTTCCCCCAGAGAAGTCCATTTCTCCAAGTATGTCTCTATTCGTGCAGAGAACTGGTGATAGGTTTCACCTGACAGTAGTTTAGCATTCCTAAATTTTTTCCTATAAAATTCTGCGTTCTTTTCATATCTTAACAAAAGAGCCTGCTTTAGCATGTCATAATTTTCCTGATCACCTCTGCTCATTTTTGCAAAAACTTCATAAGCTGCCCCACGAAGTCCTTGAGATAACTTTAAGCTCCACCTTTCTCTCTCTAACCCATATGTGGTAGCTAATAGTTCATACCTATTTAGATAGCTCTCTATATCATCGTCTTTCTCAACAAAATGATCTAAATGAAAATTCATAGCTGAGGTTGAGGCTCCCTGGCTAGCAGTGGCATCATGGCAAAGGGACTGGCACCATTTTCAGGAGCATGGCCCTGAAACTCAAACTCCCTTAGTCGTAACTCATGTTCCCTTTGTAATCTCTTCTCCTCCTTTTCTGCTTCCCTTTCTGCAGCTAATCTCTTTTCTTCTCTTTCTGCAGCTAATTTCTTCTCTTCCCTTTCTGCAGCTAATCTTTTGTCTTCTCTTTCTGCCTCCAATTTCTTAGCCTCAGCCTCAATCTGCAACCTCTTAGCCTCAGCCTCAATCTGCAACCTCTTAGCCTCAGCCTCAATCTGCAACCTCTTAATCTCTTTTTCAGCTTCTAACTTTCTTTCGGCCTCTTTTTCTAATCTTCTTTCTTCTCGTTCAATATATTTGTCACATCAGTGACATAAGAAATCATAATTTGTCCGTCCATTCCTAACTCTTTCGCAGTCTGTACAGCAGCAGATCGAAATTTTGCCAGGTCGGCCATTGTCTAACAGATAAATGTCTAAACAATTTTATCTATGACTAATTAACTCAAGACAACACAGGCACTGTGAGCTCAACCTTATTTATTTTCACCCAAGGATACCTTTTAATTCTTATTATTCCCTGAAGTGAGTTACCCCCAATATTTGTAATAGCGAAAGATTCAAAATCCCGAGGGCGAGACCCCAATATATGTGGTAAAGTGGGATGTTATAAATATTTATAGGGGACTTAGTGTACTGACTGAGATCAGCTGTGAAGGTATCTATATCTAATAAGAGTAGTGTATTATAGATAACCTTACTTACTGCCACATATGTATACCTCAGTCAGAATTATTCTGGAATAGTGTGATGACTACGTTATATGTCTAGGGTATGTGTATGATGAAGTGTAAGTCATAACAACAACAGACAGATAAACAATTTAATTTATTCCACCACACTTGACAACACTGTGACACTCACATACATATAACACTCTAAGAGGATATCTTAAAGGAGTCACTGATAACTTTTCAAATAACAATATGTATTCAGTGCTGTCATGAATGTATATGTGTCCTGATTCAAATACAAAGGGAACCAGGAATCACAATCAATTTTAATTACAAGTTTTATGTACAGAATTTATTAATATGATTCTTATAGTGACATATATTATTAATGGTATCCTATGTGTGTCAGTTGTGTAGTGGTAATATGAGGTAATACTGGTTTTGTGTTGTTCAAGCTCTGTTGGTATTTGTCATCATGACTTCAATAGTTTGTTTCTATTGGAACTAGTATTGGAGATGTTCTCAGTTCCTGGTATTAAAACAATTAAATTCCCCTCTTAATTTTAGTTTATAATGTCATTTTAAGATGGGGTTACATAATGTTGAGCTCCATGGCCACACTCTCTTATCTTGCGTGATGACTGCAGTAAAAGACTCCTCTGCTTGATTACTTAAATGAGTTCTGGAGCCACCCCACTGGTTGCTATATGGACCAAGGAGTATGCTGTCCACCTCTGGCTTCAGCAAAGCTCTGACCAGGTGCTGCATTCACTTCTTTTATTGTTGTTGCGGCCCCGTCTTCTATTTCAGTGGTCGTTGTGGAAAGCCACCGTTCTCATTGATTCAATAAGCTTCTTAGTTCTGGTCATTTGATTCATTAATTCTTGATCGTGCTATTGTTGGAATAGTTACGCGAATGTGAGTTAATACTTTCTGTCTGTCACAAGGTTTGAACTCAGTATCATAATTGTTGAATTTGTAACTTCAATGAACGTGATAAGTCTCTTCTCGAGTCCACACAATTTTTAATATACATTTCAAACAGTAGACAGTCCATGGAGGTTGATTATGAAAACATTATATATTAGAATTGAATCATACATCATAAATGCTATCCATGCATTATAGTCCTGGTCCAATAATATGCAACACTATAGTCAGAACGTCGTAACTATATGTACGCGCGGTTGGGACATCCAACGGCCGACAATGAGATTAGACGTCTGGCGATATAAAACGAATGTGGACCATAATTTCATCCTTCCTTGACTTTAGTTAAAATTACTAACCTCGATACATTCCTCTCTTCATAAGAATATCGGACTGACCCATGTCCGTACTGCAATAACATATGTGCGGCAATATCATGCCTACCACTGGAAGGATTATAGGACACGTCTTATCCGTTTGACGGTCATCTAAGAAAAGGGGTGTGGTAACCTAGTCACGGTGCGTGACATACCAACGCATACACGTCATAATCAATCGTGTGTATCGCGTACACTAACTAACAATTATTTACATTATATTAAACGTAGTCACCTATTAATCTTATGCTGTTAACCTCTAGCAGACCATGCCAATAAAATACCTTAACAATTCCCTGTCCACTGGGGGAAAAAAAAAATCTATTAGATAGATTTTTTTTAAACAAAAACCCATCTGAAAAAATACCAATATGTTAACAATATCAAAAAAAAAAAAAATTTAACGAGATTGCGGCATATGGCCTACGACGTTCTGTCTAGAACCAATGTCGTGGTCATGTCGACTAACCAATAGTCATGTAATATATTCATTATTTATATCATAAATAAATATAAATGGTAATAAGAACTAAAAGAGAATGGTAATGTCGATCTCTAATTAAATAATTAATTAACTTAAAATATGTCGTGATAAAATGTCATGTCAGACTAATTTAAAGTGTTAAAATTAAACTAAATAACTATACTAGGTATGGAATAAGAATAAGTTGTTGAAAATCTAATGTAAGAAAAATGAGAGGATCTGTTAAAGAAAGACATAATAACGAATAAAGAATAAATTAGAGAAAGAAAAAAAAATGATGTATAAATTTAACTAAGTTATGTGTGTTGAACATCAAGTAAGTGTAGTATTAAGTTATTAATACCTTTCTAACTAATTTAAACAATAGTATGCAATATAATCATGTAATTCTAAGAATATAATCAAAGAATTATGTGAGTTTTCTTTTCTTTCTTTCATTTTTTTAAGTTTCATTCATTTTTTTAAAATTCAACTCACTTGTCATTTTAATGTGGATTAGTTTTAAAGAATAAATTAAAGTAATTAACATTGGATATGAAGATCCATTCGTAGTCTTGATCCTTGAATTTCCATTAGACAAAATGTTCAAGTATTCTGAATCACGTTATATAACGAATTAGTTCGACTGGAATGTCATTTATTTTCTCCGAAGTGTTTTGAAACAATGTTGTGACAAATGTAAACCAACCAGGAAAGTCCCGGTGTAAAGACGAATATAGTGTCAATTGATTGCAGTCACTTTGCGTATAATTTGCCTATAGAAAGCAGCTGAGTAAATGGTTCATTCATGTGTCAAAAAGCAACGATGGTGCTATGTTCTTTGATTAAGTTTCTCTGTACATGGTATTGTCTTTGCGACAAACAACGTAAATTAGGAATCGACATCATTAGGATTTCGAGATAATGTATCTGCCAAGATGTTGTCGGATCCTGTGATGTACTCGATTGAAAACTCGAAGGGTTGGAGGAGTATAGCAAATCTGGTCAATTTTGGACTCTTGTGATTTGCTCGTTGTAGTGATGCTACGGCCCTTTGATCGGTTTGTACTACAAAAGGGGCTCCCAGTAGGAATTTTTCTAGTTTGGTTATCGCCCACACGACGGCTAAGAGTTCGCGATCAACCGTAGAGTACTTCACTTCTGGTGGTTTCAGTTTTCGTGACACGTACAAGTTTGGATGGAGGATGTCGTCATGGTATTGGAGCAAACATGCGCCAATTCCGTAGTTACTCGCATCTGTACGAAGAATGAACTTTTTAGAAGCATCAATTAATCTCAAAATAGGTGGATTTGAAAATATAGAAATTATTTGCCGAAAAATTCTGTCACATTCGTCAGTCCATGTCACTTTCACTGGCATGTTCTTCTTTAGTAATGAGGACAATACAGCAGTGATGGATGACAAGTTAGGTACGAATCTACTGTAATATTGGACTAGACCTAACAAGCTTCTCACTTGTTTCTTCGTTTGAGGAACGGAAATGTTTAAAATTTTTGAAACTGTACTGGGTAATGTTCGGATATATCCAGCTCCAATAATGTGACCCAAAAAAGTGATCTCATGAAATGCTACCTGTAATTTTGTAGGTTTAGCAGTTAACTTGTACCTTCTCAAGGTATCAAAAACGTATCCAAGACCCAAAAAATGTTCCTCAAAAGATGAACTAAACAAGCATATGTCATCTATATATGTAATAATGTCTGGTCTACCTGAAAAAATGTGTCGCATCATGCGAACAAAGGTAGCTGGAGCGTTAACCAGCCCAAAAGGCATCACGTTCCACTGGTATAGACCTAGCGGAGTTGAAAACGCTGTGTAGTATTTTGCTTTTTCGGTTAGTGGTATCTGCCAATAACCTTTAGTTAAGTCTATCTTAGTAAATATAGTTGCTGTCGATAGACGTGGCAGTAAGTCATCGAGAAGTGGATGTGGTTCGCTATCAACTATCGTTTGTGCATTTAATTTTCTATAGTCGACGCATAGTCTAATGTTATTGTCCTTCTTTCGGACAATAACTAATGGAGAAGAAAATGGGGAATTACTAGTTTCGATAATTCCTAAAGATAACATCTGTTCAAGTTCCTTAGTAGTTTTAGTAAGAAAGTGTATAGGAACAGAATAAGGATGTACCCGAATTGGAGTATCCTCGTTAAGAGTGATGTCATGATTAATGACTGATGTGCGACCTGGAACATCGGTCAACACATCTGGATAAGATTGTAGCAGATCAGCAATCTTTTGATGCTGTTGCGGTGTAACCGACGAAGAGATGGTTACGTCCCGCCAAGATTCGCTAGATTGTACTACAGGTACAGGTAAAGCTAACTGTACCTCAGGAAAAGAAGATTCTTCTTCCTGGATAACGGATAAATTAGAATAGTGACATGTAGGTCTGAAAGTGTCATCTAATTCATGAAAAATAGCTTGTAGATGTTCAGGTCGAGTATGAAATTGCTTGAGCATATTTATGTGAAATATTTTGTGATGTCCCTTAATGTCCAGGACATAATCAACATCAGAAATCTTATTGATAACCTGGTAAGGACCATTCCACGAGATTAGTAGTCTATTATTGTTATGTGGCAATAACACATAAGCTTGATCTCCTGGAAATAATTGACGTAATCGTCTATTACTGTTTTGGAAAGTTCTAGCTTTCTCTTTCGCAGCCTCAGATGAAGCTGTTGCCATTTGACAGGCATCAATAATGTTATTCCGGAGATTAATTACATATTCATAGGATGACTGAGTGTCCTGAGTCATCTCAGAATCGATTAATAAATCTTTTATCAGTCCCATAGGACCTCTTGGAGGAGCGCCAAAGACTAAATGAAACGGAGAGAAGCCAGTTTGTTCATTTGGCACCTCTCGATAAGCGAATAACACCGCTGGTAGCACTCTGTCCCAGTCCTGTGGATGGTTAACTGTAACTTTATGTAGCATTTGTTTGAGTGTACGGTTAAGTCTTTCTACAGCACCATTACTCATTGGGTGATAAATGCTGCTGAGGTTTCTATCTATTTGCCAAGTCTTCATTACCTCCGTCATAGTCTCAGATATAAATTGAGAACCATGATCTGACAAAAGTTTTCTAGGAAAACCTACTCTAGAAAAGATCAAGTGTAGTGCATCAGCTACATCTGTTGTGGTGGTTGTTTTTAATGGGATGGCTTCTGGCCATCGTGTGCATAAATCGATGCAAGTGAGAATAAACCTATGTCCTCTGGCTGATGGTAAAAGTGGGCCAATGATATCAATGGCCATTTTGTCGAAAGGTCTCACCGATATATCACAAGCCTGAATAGGCGCCGTGTGAAAGGCTCCCCGTGCTTTCACTTCTTGGCATATCGTACAGGAGCGTACGTACTGTGAAATATCTCGTGATACTCCCGGCCAAAAAAAAGAAGATAATACTCGTGAACGTGTACGAGTATAACCCATGTGACCTGCACACTTAGAATCATGTGCATGTTGAAGTATGTACCGCCTAAAAGCAAAAGGTACCATGACTTGTTGTCTTATCTGAGTTTTATCCATAAAACATCTTAATAAAATGTCATTTTTAATACTAAACCACTGACTATAATTTATGTTCCTAGAAAGATTGTCATCTTTGTTGACCAGCGTAAAAAATTTTGTTAGTGACCTGTCTTCCCTCTGTTTTGCAGCAAATGATACTCGGTCAATAGCAGAATGAATCTCGATATTTTCATGATCATTTGTTTCCTTGTTTTCCGTGTCTATAGTCTCTAATTGTTTTGTATGTGCTCTGGTTATTGCTGCATTTCCGATGTATAGATTATTTTTTTTCCCATTGAATAATCTCATCTGGTGTGCAATCTTTACTCCCGTGTATGCATCCCACCATAAGGTCGGCAATTGGGTTTCTTAACATGCATGCTTTAACATTGCCTGTGAAGAAAGGTGTGTCAATGTAAATAATAGCTGTTGGATAATATTCTATGGTTCCCCCAAAAGTCATGCACCTGACATGTTCTCCAGTTGCACAATTTGGATGAACAAGTGTCTGACGGATTCCGATCGTGGTCGATCCCGAATCTCTTAAGACTGAGACGATGGATCCATTAACTTTTCCTCTGTTGAAGATCAGTGATCCTGTTCCGTCATTGACTGCTAGACTGACTTCTGGTAGAATATGACCGCAGTTCAGAACTGTCTCTTTTGCTTTCTGAAATATAAGATTACATGTTGGGCAACTATTTGCCACGTTATAATTCATTGCAAAACAAGTAGACGATGACTGTATTTTGTTATCAGTAGTTGAACTCTGAACCCTAGGGGTTGTAGCAGTAGTAACAGCTGCCCCTGTATTATGGTTATAAGTTGTCGATCTACGAGAATGAGAACGATGACGAGAATAATTAGATGAATTATCCCGTTGTCCTCTATTGTAACTGTTATCTCGATGTCTCGAGTTATAATTATCGCTATTGTTCCACTTGTAATCATTATTATAGTTATATGATCGATTATAACTTGAGTTACGTGGATTACTGTTATTTCTTGACTGAGGTGAATAGTTTCTGGTTTGTTGTCGTCCTCTATTAAAGTTATTGTTAAAGTTATTCTGTCCCTTATGAAAATTAATGTCATAGTTTCCTTTGAACCTACCCCTGTCTACACTGTGTGTTCTAGGTTTGTTATGATTATGATATGCCATATTGGAGGCTACAGGAAGTGGTTCTCTTATCAATGTGCCAGAAATATTAGCATTCGGATGAGCTGTGCAGTAATTTAAAGAAATTTTTTCTAACTCATCAATAGATTCTGGTTTTCTTTCTTGCAGATAAGCAAAGAATGGTGGGCTGACAGACGATAATACTTTATCCCTCAATAACAAATCGACTAACTTGTCGTAGGATTTGTTGACACCTGCCAGTTCAACCCATCTGTTAAAAGTATTGCGTATGTTAGCAATAAAACCTGTGAAATCTCTATTGTTATCTGGCAACAAACTTTTAAAACGCAATCTACATGCCTCTTCGTTCAAGTGGAAACGACGTAGTAACAACGTCTTAATGGCCTCATAGTCTGTTGATAGTGTTGGATCTATATTTTGTGCTGCACTTGCAGGTTCGCCATCTAGAAATTCCTTAAGTTTCAGTGCCCATGCCGCTTTGTCAAGGTTATTCACCTTACATATGTCCTCAAAGCGCGCGAGCCACGATGAAAGGTCATCTACGTGTAACTTGAATGGAGGCAGCTTAAAGTAATAATTACCTTTAAGTCGTGTGGATGAAGATCCAGATTGAGCAGTATCATTTTGGGTTGCTGCAGCGCCCTGTGAATTAAGTTTTGCTGTTTCTAATTTAAGTCGTTGCAATTCCATTTCTTGCTGCAGTATGATTTCTTGTCGTTTCAATTTATTCTCTTCTTCAATCCGTAGGATTTCATCTCTTGCTATCTTTCTTTCTTCTTCTTGTCTTAATTCTGCCTTCTTTTCCGCCTGTTTTCTTTCAAGTTCTTCCATCTCTGCTTTAGCAATGGCTTTCTTTTCCGCCTGTTTTCTTTCAAGTTCTTCCATCTCTGCTTTAGCAATGGCTTTCTTTTCCGCCTGTTTTCTTTCAAGTTCTTCCATCTCTGCTTTAGCAATGGCTTTCTTTTCCTCCTCTTCTGCCTTATATTTTGCAAATTCAGCCAATGCATAAGCCTCGAGAAGTTCTCCTTTTTTCCCAAAATCTTTACCATTTTTAATAAAATAGTCTAAGTTAAGCATCTTGACGTTAATATTGTACGTAATGGTTATGTAATAATCACCAATAAATTTTAAGTAATTATTATACTTATTCAATTTATGAATAGTCGATATAAACAATCATAATATTATTGAACTTAATCTGGGAATGTTCAATTTAATTAATTGTAATATTATCTAACTATTATTTGTAGATTCCATACATAGACATACTATGTTGGGAAAATATTACATATATACTCGTTAATATATCATAAATAGTTATGATATTTATCTATTTCGGGTGCTGAATTACTATCATGCACCTAATAATAAATAGTATTATTCCTCAAGTATTATATCATTCAGTCAGTGATATGTGCTAAGTAAATCATTTAGTAATGGAAAAAATGTACCAAATAATATACACTATGTCCTTTATATGCAGGACAGACTAAAAAGTCAAATTATTTTATAAATATATATTATTATTATATTATGCCTTAATCATGAGCTATAAAGTGCATCGCCCATTTCTTGGACTACCACTGCAAATTGGTGCAAAGTCCCTAATTCTCCTTAAAAGTCATTAAATTTTAATTATATTCATATACACTCTTATTAAGCAAGAAATTATATTATTAGTGTTAAATCATGAACAGATGAAATGAGGACATACGATACGATGGGTAAACCAAGGATAAACAAACCATATTATCACGAAACAAGACGTTTCTACAATAAAAATTGATATTATGAAACCAAATCTGCAAACCGGAAATATAGAGTAGGGTGAAGGTTAACTGAATATAGAGTTAAATCTGCGTACACAAAAATTAATGACGCAAACATGGACTCATTGACGGTTATACAAAAAAAAAAATGAACTGAATAATAGCAAGATCAGAAAGAACAAGATAGATTACTAACATTGTTACCAAACTAAATAGAATTTAAACTGAATACGATAAAATACACCGATTATTTCACCAAACTAGACATCTAACATATACTGTGAATTAAATGCAGTCCCGAACGAAACAAGCCCCGGAAATGTCATCGACGCGTTCTCCGCGAAATGCGATTTAATTCACTACCCTAAAGACCGTTCAGAATGAATATCGGCAATCCGTAGAGCCATAATTTATTCATTCTGAATCTCCACTCCAACCTCCCACAAATTAGGCACAGCACAAACAATGAAAACAAATATAACGTGCATATAAAATATATAGAACGGACATGCCTGCAAAATGTGAATTAGACTCAGTGATGTTTCTTATGAATGACAACAGTCACGAACTGAGACTTATCTTTTAACCCGTCGTCCGATGCGATCTTCACCAACGGCCTAGACTAGAGGATAGGACTGTTTGCTCCTTGTTGGTAAATAATGTCTTTTCAATCCTATGATCTACTGAGAAGTTGTATTCTTGAATGAAACATTAGGTGAGCTGGCATCGTCCTTCGATCGTTGGCTTGTACACGGAATATTGTGACGTCACTGATTTTTGCATAGTTACACAAGCCACGTCATGTTCGGAATCATGTGACTTGAACGTTTTCTTGTAATCGTAAACAGTCCGTGAAAGTATGTAAACAAGAAAAATTTCTTTCTTCCTTCGTTCCCCAGCAATGGCAACCACTCTGTTGCGGGGCTTTATACGATTCACTTCTTTTATTGTTGTTGCGGCCCCGTCTTCTATTTCAGTGGTCGTTGTGGAAAGCCACCGTTCTCATTGATTCAATAAGCTTCTTAGTTCTGGTCATTTGATTCATTAATTCTTGATCGTGCTATTGTTGGAATAGTTACGCGAATGTGAGTTAATACTTTCTGTCTGTCACAAGGTTTGAACTCAGTATCATAATTGTTGAATTTGTAACTTCAATGAACGTGATAAGTCTCTTCTCGAGTCCACACAATTTTTAATATACATTTCAAACAGTAGACAGTCCATGGAGGTTGATTATGAAAACATTATATATTAGAATTGAATCATACATCATAAATGCTATCCATGCATTATAGTCCGGTCCAATAATATGCAACACTATAGTCAGAACGTCGTAACTATATGTACGCGCGGTTGGGACATCCAACGGCCGACAATGAGATTAGACGTCTGGCGATATAAAACGAATGTGGACCATAATTTCATCCTTCCTTGACTTTAGTTAAAATTACTAACCTCGATACATTCCTCTCTTCATAAGAATATCGGACTGACCCATGTCCGTACTGCAATAACATATGTGCGGCAATATCATGCCTACCACTGGAAGGATTATAGGACACGTCTTATCCGTTTGACGGTCATCTAAGAAAAGGGTGTGGTAACCTAGTCACGGTGCGTGACATACCAACGCATACACGTCATAATCAATCGTGTGTATCGCGTACACTAACTAACAATTATTTACATTATATTAAACGTAGTCACCTATTAATCTTATGCTGTTAACTATAGTATAGTCCGACCAATCGTGTTTAGTCTTTCATTTGTTGCGCTCCAATCAAATAGGAGTTAACATGGTAGGCTATTTCCGTAACGTAATGTTTTTTCAAACACGTTATAAAAAAAATGTTATGAGCAGAAAAGATTTCATGCTGTCAGGCACCCCCACTATTTTATTTTGGCCATAACTTGGTAATTCCTAGACTATTTGCGTAACGTTTTACATATTCTTTGTCAGCAAACCCTAAGGAACCCAAATATACGAATTTAAGGGAGCTAGGTGGCTGCGTTCAAAATGTGAATTTTCTACCACCTCCTGTTCACTTCAATCCCCATGTGGTGTCTGGGTACTGTCATGTTTTCAAACGTAAACCCATCTAATGTCATCTTTCCCAATAAGCGTTTTCCAGGATTTTAAAACCTAACTCTGGTATGGGTAGTGAATTTTATCACTGTCGATTTGAAATAAAGTTAGTGCATGTGGCCTTACACGCGTGATGGCAGCAATTGTGTATCGCGCGACGCGTGTTTAGTGTTGCACGTGTCCCTGCTTTCTGCCTCTCCCTTCTCTCTATCCTTTAGTCCATCTGTCTTTTAGTTACGCCGTGTATAAAATGGAATGAATGAAATATTAAATTTAGGTCATTGATCAGCTTGCGTATCTCAAGGTTTTTCCAAGAAATACAGTACACGTTTCATTGAAGAAAGCGGGTAATAATACAGTAGGCTTTTACTATCAACGTGAAAGCGTTACAATTTGCCGACGAAGTAGAAAACAAGGGGGATTTCGAGTACAGGCATTGTGACAGCACTGTTCTTTACCATTCTTCTTTCCTTTTATTAAATTTATTTGTTAGGCTTTGCATTTACGTTTTAATTTATATATGGGGATTAGAATAATTCACGACAGCTTGGAAACTACGAGTATATCAATTAAACATGCCCAAGCATCAGCACGTGACCTGAAGGAATTAGAGACACCATTTTCAAAGGAAAAGGCGCGCAAAGTGAAATTTTGATGTGCTTGTAAATGAAACTTTTAAGAGACTTAAATTTTAACATCACAATTTACAAGATTATTCAGAATCAATTGTAAATTAAAATATTGCTGCATTTTTATTTCTTCAACAAGCAGTTTTCAAAACATTTGTTTTGTGTATTCTAAGGGTATGAGCCAGTCCGATATGTAGTTCCCGGAGGGTCTCTGAAGAGACATAGAAAGAATAGGCCTGCTGCACATCCAGGCATGTCGTACAAGGCGACTAACATGAGGTAGCGCATGAGGCAGGCAACCTCATCATGTAAAACCAATTGTCATACAAAACCACTGTTGCAGGAGCATGTGAATGCTTGATACGGGCTTCCTATGTTACCAGCTACAGCGGTGGTTCCATGCGCTCTATAAAGGGAGCAATGGAAAATGGTGGATATTAGAAGCTTTATTACCCACGGTGAAATGGAATGATAGAACTCTCGTTTTCTCACAATCTCCTTAGCAGGCGAACGCTGCCCTCAGAAGACTGTGCGGGGTGCTCCCGGCGACGGGCCTTTGCAGTTCAAATGAAAGGGCAGAGCTACATGTGTCTGTTCGGATGGCGTCTGTGAGCAGGGCGGTAGAATGGTGGTGGCTGCACCACCGGCTTGGGTGACCATAGAGTCTCCGTCCACAATGACCCCCTTGCAGGGCCGGGGTCTATCCTTCTCGTGGCATTGCACACACGCCAATTAGTGGGTTTGGTGTAACCTCCGCCAGCTGTGCTCGCTGAGTTGGGGAAGTTCTCTGGGGTTGCACGAAAGCCCAAATTGCCGGAATGGTAAGAGTGAATAATTCGAATCCATGGAGATCGGAACAACAACATTACCTCTAATTGTGTATTAAACATAATAACGCTTATTACGTGATTAGTTTCTATCTTTCTCAGTATTCTTCTCATAATTACGTTACTCAGTTAACATTATCTTATGGACGTGGACATTATCGAATAAGTGATTTTTTTTCTTCATTATTTTGCATTTGATTATGAACATATATCTTCTTTGGCATAAGATTTCATACAAACTCAGATTTTTATTTAACATCTATCTATCTATCTATCTATCTATCTATCTATCTATCTATCTATCTATCTATCTATCTATCTATCTATCTATCTATCTATCTATCTATCTATCTATCTATCTATCTATCTATCTATCTATCTATCTATCTGTCTGTCTGTCTGTCTGTCTGTCTGTCTGTCTGTCTGTCTGTCTGTCTGTCTGTCTGTCTGTCTGTCTGTCTGTCTGTCTGTCTGTCGGCCGGTCGGTCGGTGGGTGATTGGGTGGGAGTCGGTCGGTGGGTCGGTCGGTCGGTGGGTCGTCGGTCGGTTGGTGGGTCGGTCGGCAGGACGGTCGGTCGGTGAGTTGGTCGATGGGTTGGTGGGTCAATCGACGGGTGGGTGGGTGGGTCGGTCGGCCGGCCGGCCGGCCTGCCTGTCTGTCTGCCTGTCTATCTGCCCGTCTGTCTATCTGCCCGTCTACCTGTCTGTCTATCTGTCTGTCCGTCCCTATGTCTGTCTGTCTGTTCGTCCGCCTGTCTGTCTGTCTATTTTGTGCATGATTTGTATTTCGATTCAATCTTTGCTGTGGACATTGTTTTGAACTGATAAGAAATAACGAACAATTTTCGTCATATTTTTTAAGCACTGAACGCGTTTGATAAATAAACACCAGAGTGCGACGAAGAAGAATATGAAGAATTGAAAAATAATAATACTCGTATTAATAATAATAATTTACGTAGCACAAGAAGAAGACACAAGTTAAGAAAAACGGATAGAAAAAGAAGAAAAGGTTTTATGATTATGACAGAAGTTGAAGAAAAAAAAAATAAAGTCTTTGCGGGTATTACTAATTGTTAATGTTCTATCTCTCAGTCTCTTCTTCCCCCTCCCTCCACCCCCCTCTCTCTCTCTCTCTCTCTCTCTCTCTCTCTCTCTCTCTCTCTCTCTCTCTCTCTCTCGCTGTCATTATGTGATTGTCTTTATTACTGTCTTTTTAAAATGAGAACTAATTTTTAAATGGGCAGGGAAATTCTTGTTTATCTCATATGTTATAATTATCGTATTTCTCAAATCATTAAATGTAATGCTAAGAATATTCATTATCTATTTACTGTAGACATTTGTAAATAGATCTCTTGTACAGGTTTTAACACACGTGAAAATGGTGTGATCCAGGAACACCTGAAGGAAATGAATAAATGAGTATAAGAATAATGGAATTGAGTGAGTAAGTAAAGCGATGTGTGAAGTAATTGAATGAAGCTGGAAGAGCGGGTGGGTAAGTGAAAAAGGGAGGTGAACAAATATCTTATTCAAAGTGATAGACGAGTGAAATAAATCATATTACATAAAAACAAAACAAACAAAGCTTCTTCATATTTGAAGTACTTACAACGTCACTACAGTTTACTGTAAAAAGATATAACAGTAGTAATTTGTGATTAACCCTTATTACTGTAATCCAATGTCAGTGAAGCTCCAAACATTTCATGATCCAGACATCAGTATAGAAATTAAACGACAAGTGATAAACAGTATATTCTCACCAACTTTTTGTTATCAATGTCAGTCATGGTCCCTGATAAAAGCACAGGAGAGGAAACCCATTTCGTGTCCGAGGAAATGCTTGAAAAGAGTCAATAATGTTACCAGGAGAGACAGAATAAGGAATGATTACCTCAGACAAATTTTGGAACTGCATCCTGCATCAGATATACATAGATACAAAAAATAAAGTGGATTGGCCATCTCATGAGAATGGAGCCCGCGCAATTACCACTACGTGCCCACAACAGAAGGAGATCGGATCTTAGAACACGGGGAAGATCACGAAGCTGATAGATAGACAATTTTACATAAATCCTGCAACAATACAGGGTCACATTAACCAATGTAACACTCTTGGATCAATAACAAAAACTTCTGCTCGCCATGATTCTTCATGAGAAGAGTGAACCGAAGAAGTAATTGTAAGCAAATATATAGGTTACAAGTATATACGCCTAAGGAACATTCTCCGAATCTTTTGGCCGAACACTATCACTAATCAAGAACTACTTACTCGGAGTAACCAAGAGGACATGAAACCCATCATAGCTGGCAGACGCTGGAGTTGGGTTGGCCACGCCCACAGAAGAGACCCCGATGCCATCACAAGAACAGCTATGCTATGGACCCCCGAAGGAAAGCGAAAGAGAGGCCGACAAAAAACAACTTGGCGGAGAACTTTGGAGGCCAAGATGCAAAGAATGAACCAGAGTTGGGGGCACTGTACGAAGGATGGACACCGACCGAACAAAGTGGAAGCAGTTTGTTGCTGCCCTACAAGACGCCATCAGGCGTGATGGCCACTGACTGCTTTGACAGTCGGCGGTTAGGGCTCAAATAAGTTACGCAACTTTATAAAATTAACAGTGATTGAATATTAGATGACATAAGTCAATATTGCAACATTTGTTTCCTGAAGGCGACAGATGCGGCCAATAGGCCATTCGACCAGCACATGTTGTAACTGTCATGATGGCCCAGGAGACGGTAGATCGAGGAGGTGGCATACTACTAACAGAAACACAACACGGCAGCACATCATGTTTCACCACGTGCACTGTGATGTAATAAAGATGCCATGCGCTGGATCGGAAACCAATAATCAATAATGGCAGCGGCGAGTCACGGCATAAATAGTGGCTAAAATAGGAAGATAACTCTTTTCACAACAGGAACCTTTTGTTACAGGTGTAATTCACTATTACTGCCAGTATAAATCCTGTTTATAGCTAGTGTAATTTTTATATTTATTTAATCATTACCATTTGAGCTTCCTGCGGAGCATATGTTTTAAACGAATTCACGCCAGTTCACGTGAGCAGTGCGTCCTCAGATTCAAATACCTAGGCACAGGGATAGATTAAGAATTCCGAAAGCGCTCGGCTATTAAGATATTTTGGGGGCCCTCTCTAATCTTCTACAAGGTAAAACTAGAAGAAAAAAACTAATGGATTTCAGATAAATGTTGTTATTAATATATAATAATACGTAAAATTATTTTTATTAAAGTGATCGTTACAGCCCCTAGATTTACTTAAAGGTAGCGGGGGCCACTACAAAGAAAATATAATTTTAAAAAAAGAGGAAAAAAGCGGTGGTGGAAGTAACTAATAAACTAATTGTTGTAGAAAAAGTATTACCCGGCATGCAATAGCGTACTATTGTCCATGTGCAGTTGCTGTAGAGCTCTGTACGTTAACTACGTGTCTTTTTTTTCGCGGGGGCCCCTCTAAGTTTAGGGTCTTAGGCCCGTGTCTAGTGGGCCTAATGAATAATACGGCGCTGCCTAGACACATTAGTAACATCGTAGACAGCGTTGAAGGGACAACTGGATGGGAGTATAAGAGGCAGGCTGGGCTGTCATTGCATTGGGAAACATATCGAGATCACAAGAGATCATGTCTAACACAAAGATTGGGGGGGGGGTCTTAAATTCAAATGGTAATTCAATCCTATTGTATGGCTCTGAAACATGGCGAGCAAAAAACAAAACAAAAACTAAAAAGCTACAGACATTCATACATGGGGTGCTTGCTTAGAATAAAAAGATTGCTCTGGTATGACAAGATGACCAACGTGGAACTTAGGACAAGAACCAGACAAGTGACAGTGCTACAAGAGATGAGAAGAAGACGCTGGCGATGGATAGGACCCATTGAGAAAACCTGTTGATAGCATTACAAGGCAGTTCTAGAATCCCTAGAGAGAGAGAGAGAGAGAGAGGCAGAGGTTGACTAAAAAAAACACACGGAGAAGAGAACTCGAAACAAACGTGAAAATGATAAGGAAGCCGTGGAAAGAACCTGATCTGATGGCCCGTGATAGGACTTGGCATATGTTTGTTGAAGGCCTGTGCTCCTTGGTGAACTAAAATATTGATTGATTAACAACATCAGTTGAAAGTTGCATCTCAGGTGAAGATAAAGTAGGCCAGACAGAAGCAGCTTTACTTAAATGAAAAGCAATTTATCGAACAACTCTTTGTCAGTGGAAGCAAGAAAGAGAGTTCTTCTGTGTGATATACAGTGGGTGATTAACTGTCCTCTTTTCCCCGGATTTGTCATGTTTTTCACCATGAGAGTGAGCGTCCGGGCTGTAGTGGGTTTGATGGTATTGTATGATGGTGATGTTACTAAATGTAATGTATGAGGCCAGCTGTGAAGGCTCCTGAGATAAAATGTAGTTGTGAATTGTCAGAAGGCCTTTCTTGCTACCACTACGACCTCACACTTAATTTTTTTCTTAATGAATGTGGCTACGTAAAGTGTCTAGGGTAATGATATGTAGTGTGGTGTGATAGTTTATAAATACACCCACAGATAATTAAGAAGACTAATAATATTAACAAATGTTAAAATACACTGAACTAACTCACGTGTGTAAAATTGTTGATAGAATTATATTACATTTATTTGTTCTGGATCAAGTTTTATGTTGACCAGAACTTATTTTAAAAGAAGGATTTAAAATTTATGAAAGAAATGCATGAAATGTTACATAATAAATGCAAGAGTGTACATATATAAGTACTAGACTAGTTAGTTTTATTAAAATGTTCTAGTAGTCATCTACTTGGGAGGATATTTAATGCTTGTGCTGTTGGGGTGGCCTCATCACACCTGTCTATATTGACTACACAGTGTCCAGTAAATTGCAGGAATTTTATGGGGTATTAGTAACTAAAAGGTGTTGGTGAACTTCCAGCAGACCAGAGGCTCACTCATCTTGAAGAAGTAGCTCTGGTGCTGAAATCTGGTGGTCCCAACTCTCCGTGCTGGCGGGCAATAATAGTGGTCTCTGTCACAACGTACTGCACAGATACACTCGAGTAAATCACCAACTGAATAGACACCGCCTTGTTGACGACTGAAACTCACAGCTCTGCAATCAAAGTATTGGCTATGTGTCAAAATTCTATTCTCTACCCACGTCTGGACACAACACTGACACAACAACCACATCATACAGACAGGTCAGATCTCTCTGACCAAACAGCACATTTACCATGGTGGTTTTACATCAGATAGGTCCTCCCAGACTATAGATTCTGAAAAATATTTATTAGTTTCCTTCCCTAAAAGTGGATAGGTAATATGTTTCATTATTCTCAACACTTGATCTGTCTTTCCTAACCCTTGTTGGAGTTTATGTATATTGTTGGTCCCTAGACCCTGAACTGGGCGGGGGGTCTAGAGCAAATCCCTACTTGTTTGTAAGGCTAGATTTCGATATGGCAGTATCAAATCACTCGAACATTAAACAATATTCAAAATATGCAAAGAAATAATTTCAATCTTACCAGATTATGAATAAAGAACACAGAAATGCTAGCAAAACTCAGCTGAGCTGCTGGCTATAGTATGGCGTTGATAAGGGTGGAATTAGGATGCCGTCAAATTACCACCTCTATCGACACCAGGTATTACAATGCAAGATGTGGGTGTCTTATCTGGTTTAGATTGTTGCTGTGTGTGTGTTGCAGTAGAACAGTTCAGGGTACACCACAGGCAACATGACGTGTAGAGTCATAGAAATGGTAACTTCGCTTTAGGTTTATACCATTTATTGCACGCCACAAAACAGTCATGATACTTATGTTATCATCGGCATAGTACAACGAATGCAGCATTCAAACTCATGTTAACTGACAGTCATGTAGAAGTCAATACTCAATAGTTGTATGGAAAACAAATATCATAGCGAAGCTTGATAAATAATACATATAACTTCTGCAACCGTGGTCAGCTGCAGATCCTTAATGTTCATAGACAATAATAATTATTCCTTCCTGATGCTAGCAGATCAGATGTATACAATACGTCCGTTTACTGTCTGCACGTGAGTAGCATACATGGATTACAGGTCAGCTCAACCTTTATAACCTTCCTAAGTCTAACCATCTGACTTGGACGTGATCTCTGATATAACGAATCCTGGAACACAGACAATAGTCTTGTTGGTCTAGAGCGACCCATAGATATATAACTAGTTCAGGTATAAAGATACCGATGACTTAATCCTAGTCAAAGTACCTCTCCATTTTGAATCACACAGGCGAGCAAAAAGGCGACAAAATGACGAACCTCTAGATGATAGCCTAAAGTTCGATACAAGAGGAATTACCTTATTTCGGAAAATCAACCATGAACATATGCCTCCAGGCAGGCTTGAATAATACGGGGAAATAGTCTAGTTAGCTAACTAACTCACAAAGACAATGTATTTCCCTCAGAGAATCACAAGACGCAGTCGCGTCCGCTCGCTAATCAGTCCATTTCTCAACTGCCCGACCTGGGCGGAACAACAAAACGACAACCCAGTCGAGACATGCGCAGAGTGACAATCTCTGAGTCGCTGTTCACAATAAGACGATTCTAAGAACATTCGAGATAAAAGTCTTACACAGTCGCGCCTTTTATGGACATGAACAGAAGCGTTAAGAAAGGTTTCAAACATCTACAACAGTTGACTGATACTACCAAATAAGGAGATATGGTCACGCTTCGTTCAAGACATTATAGACCGAACGTGTCTCTATACAAGAGGAGGTAAACTCATAAAAAATAGCAGTATCGATATATCGGGTTCTGTCCCTTTGACCATAAAATATATATAACATGCATTTCAGTCAAATAATGATCATACATACGAAAAACGATCATACAAAGACTTTGGAAAAAAGTAATTATTTGTGCGTAACATTACCGCACCCTCCCGGGAAAAAAAAAATGAAACATTTTTTTTTTTTAAATCCTGGAGCCGGAAAAATCTAGGCTCCTAACGCACGTATGATGCGCGGATATACCTAACAAAATAGCTCAACACTTGGAGCGAAACTGAGATCATATCCCAGGTCCTTAGAGAAAAATTTATCTAAGTATACGCGTATATATCCCAGGAAGGTGCCACCAACACAAACCACAATGCTGGCAACATCATAATAAAAGTCAAATTATTCTCATACCAATATATGAAATCAAATATATTATTATGATATCATACAATGTGTTGCAAATAGCGGTGTAATATATTAATATACCGCACTATTTTATTACATTATGTAATGCATCAGTAACTAATAAGTAATACATGTGTTGATCTTCGTTGACATAAAACATTCAATAGAAGAAGATGTGGACATCATCCGCTCCCAATCTAGGACAGGACTTGATATACTCAAAGTTCCACAATGGACACAATTTCGCATCTTCAATGATGTGCTGCGAAAATATCAATAACACAAATCTTAAAGACAACTGGTAAATCTCTCAATACAATCCTGAAAATAATTTATTTAAATGTGGCCGAGTGATCTTTTGGCCCGTATATCACTAACTAAGCCTTCTTAGATAATTACATGGTACAATGTTATAAATTCCCCCTCAAAAAAGTGAGAAACAAAAAAAACTACTAACATGTCATTATAACATTGGACTGTATATCAGGAAATATATATATATGACAGAAGAATCATGTGGAATCGTGTGGGCATCTGGACAGAATGTCCGCCATTACATTATCCGAACCACGGATAGCTCGAACCGAGAAATGAAATGGTTGAAGAGCTATGGCATAACGAGTGGACCTCGAGCTCTTCAAGTTTTTGCTCTGAATAGCAGTAAGCGCTTTCTGGTCGGTTTCCACAATGAAATGTGCGCCTAGAAGAAATCTTTGTAACTTCAGAATAGACCATACCATAGCCAATAACTCACGGTCTAAAACCGAGTAATTCTTTTCTGCAGCATTTAATTTCCTAGAGATATACATCACCGGATGCAGAGTATCAGAATACTCCTGCATTAGTGCTGCCCCAATCCCAGTTGACGAGGCGTCACTTCGAAGAACAAAAGTCTTCTCAATAGTAGGTAACCTAAGAATAGGTGGAGATGAAAATAGGTCTTTAACCTGGTCCAATGAGGATTGACATTCTTTTGACCAGCGGATCAAATTAGGCGACCCTTTCTTCAATAAAGTAGAAAGCGGTGCCATAATGGAGGACAGATTCGGAATGAATCGTCCGTAGAATTGGATCAAACCTAATAGACTCCTTACTTGTTTCTTTGTCTTAGGGACCGAAATGTTAAGTATTTTTGAAACATTGTGGTCCTCTGTCTTTAAAAGACCATGACCAACACGATGACCTAGGAAAGAAATCTCACTAAATCCTATAAAGGCTTTAGAGGGTTTTGCAGTCAAGTTATACTCGCGAAGAGTAGACAGTAATTCGTATAAACCCAAATAGTGATCTTCCCAGGAATCACTAAATAGACAGATATCATCTAGATATGCTATGACATCTGTACGATATGCGAGAATTCGCCGCATCATGCGTACGAATGTAGCAGGGGCGTTCATAAGACCAAAAGGCATGAAATTCCATTGGAATAAACCCCTAGGTGTAGAAAAGCTGTAAAAGGTTTGGCACGTTCAGTTAGCGGGACTTGCCAATAACCTTTAGACAAATCTAGTTTGGTAAAGAATCTAGAATTAGAAAGTTTATTGAGTAGTTCTTCTAATGAAGGCATAGGTTCAGCGTCGAACTTCGTAACTTGGTTCAATTTGCGATAATCTACGCAAATGCGAATGTTATTATCCTTCTTTCGAACAATAACCATAGACGAAGAGTATGCTGAAGTGGATGGTTCAATGATTTCCAAACGTATCATTTCATCCAATTCTTTTTCGACTTGAGACTGGAAATGGATAGGTATTGGATAGGGTCTGACTCTGATAGGATTATGATCAGTTAGCACAATGTCATGTTCAATGACATGTGTGTGTCCCGGGATGTCTGTAAGAACATCCTGAAATGTTTGCAACATCGAAGAAACTTGTCGATGTTCCTCAGCGGAAAGATTTGGAGAAACGGTCACGTTTTTCCAAGATTCCGTAGAATAAAGTGGGACCATAGAAAGAGGAAGATTGACATCAGAAAAAGTAGTTTCCTCATCCTGTATAACTGACAGCGATGAGTATTGACCATGAGGTACTTGAGAATTGTCCGTTGCCTGGAAAATAGGCTGCAAATAGTCTGGTCTTTCATGAAATTCCGTGAGCATATTTATGTGGAAAGTTTTATGCTTTCCATCAATATCGACAACATAGTCGACATCAGAAATTTTGGAGACTATTGCATATGGACCTTTCCATGCAATTAGAAGTCTGTTCTCCCTTGAAGGAAGTAGAACGAGAGCTTTGTCACCTGGACAAAGTTGTCGTAGACATCTATTCTTATTCGCAAACTGCCTTGCCTTTTCTTTAGCAAATTCGGAAGACGAAGTTGCTAGTCTGCATGCCTCAATGATTTTTTTCCTAAGAGCAATGACGTACTCATAAGAAGACTGAGTCTCATCGCTAATATTATCGGCAGTGATTAGATCGTGAAGTAAAGACATAGGGCCGCGCGGTTGCGCGCCAAAGACAAGTTCAAAAGGGGAAAACCCCGTATGTTCATTGGGGACCTCTCTATACGCAAAGAGAGCCGCGGGTAAGACCCTGTCCCAATCCTGAGGATGATCCTCAGTTATTTTACCCAGTAAAGTTTTTAGAGTCCTATTTAAACGTTCGACCAACCCATTAGACATTGGGTGATAGATACTGCTGAGAGACCTTTTTATATGTAGCATAGACATTACCTGTGACATAGTGTCTGATATCAGTTGAGTGCCATGGTCTGACAATATTTCTCCGGGAAAACCCAAGCGAGAAAATATCAGCCAAAGAGCGTCTGCGATATCAGCAGTTGAGATGCTCTTGAGAGGTATTGCCTCTGGCCAACGTGTGCACATATCGACACATGTAAGAATAAATTGATGCCCTCTAGCCGACTTAATTCTAAAAGGACCGATAATATCTATTGCCATTTTTTGAAAAGGGCGAATTGGAATGTCAGCAGCCTGAATAGGCGCAGCATGTCGTGGTCCTTTAGATTTGACCTCCTGACATACTTTGCAAGAGCGACAGTACATTCGTATGTCCTTGCTTACAAATGGCCAAAAGAAAGCCGCAAGAACTCTCGACTTTGTACGGGAAAAACCCATATGTCCAGCACATTGCGAGTCATGAGCATGTTGCAATATTTGCACCCTCATGCTCTTAGGCACAAGAATTTGTGAATGAGTGGATGTAGTCGAGTCTTGTACCATACGTACAAGTACGCCGTTCTTCATAGAAATCCAAGATTTTCTATTAGTATTTTGATTAGGATCACCTTTTTTTGCTAGAATGAAGAATTTTTGTAACGACGGATCTTCTTCTTGCAATTTGATAAATGAGTCACGTGTAATAGTCAAGTGACTATTTTGTTCATTTACTTCATCATTATTAGTTAATGAAGTTTGAGGTGGATCCAGAGCATGTGCTCTTGTGACCACCGTATTGGTAGCTTCAATGTTTTGCTCTTCCCAAACAGCAATCTGCTGTGGGGTACATTCCCTAACTCCGTGAATACGACCAATAATAAGGTCCGCAATAGGGTTTGGAAGTAGACACGCGTGGACCTCTCCCGTGAAGAAAGGAGTAGCAATATGTATTATGGCAGTAGGATATTTTTCCAACGTGCCACCAAATGTGACACATTTGATGACCTTTCCTGTAGCACAGAATGGATCTACAAGAGATTGCCTAACCCCGACAGTAGTACATCCAGAATCAAACAACACCGAGACTGGATTACTATTTACAAGCCCCTTATGTAATATAAGAGAACCTCTCCCATCATGAGCAACATTAGCAGGAAGAGCGGGCAAAGGATGACCACAGCTTAGAGTACTAATGGTTTTCGGATCAAATAAAGTACTGCATTGGATACATTTATTTGCCCTACCAAAGTCAAAAGATGAGCATCCGATAGCATTATGGTCTTTATCATTATTAACCTGTTTATCTGCTCCCTGAGATTCTTGTTGAACAGAGTTTGTCTGTTGATATCTTTTTCTCTTCTGTTGCGATCTACCGCGACCATTATTGCTTCTGCAATTATCATTAAAGTCCCTACTGTAATTTTTATCCTGGTTTGCGTTCCAGTTTCCATAACTGTCATTACCATCTCTATGCTGTTGAGAACCTCTATTATCTTGGTATTGAGGTCTCTGCAAATAATATTTTCCTCTATACCGATTACCTTTATGAAAATTTCTAAAGTTACCGGGAATAGAATACCGTGTAATATTAGGTTGTCTCCAGTTCTGGGAAGAAGAATCTCCCTGAAATTGATTACCATGGTTCTGGGCATAATTACGGTTACTCTTTTTATTGAAATTTTGCTGGCTACCCTGAAATTTACGCATAAAATTCGGGCCATAAGGTGCTGCCGAAGCAACTGGCAGACCTTCTTTTACCTTAGAGTTGCTAATGGTTATGTGAGGATGTGCAGTAACATACTGGCTACAGTATTCTTCCATTTCTTTTATATTTTTAGGCTTACGCTCATGAAGAAAAGAAAGAAAAGCTTCATTAACAGAAGACATAACCTTGTCTCTAAGAAGTAAGTCCATGAGGGCTTCAAATGTACTTTCTGTCTTAGAAAGCTCAACCCATCGTAAAAAAGTAAGACGTATGCCTGAGATGAATTCTGAGAATTCAACTCCAGTTTCTGGTAACATGTTTTTAAATTTTAGACGATATCCGTCTTCGTTAAGTTGGTACTTCTTTAACAATGCCGCCCTGACAACCTCATAGTTGTTCTTGTCAGGCACATCTACCATACCCAACAAAGTCAAAGCATCACCTCTAAGTATCTTGGACAGATGATAAACATATAATGTTTTATCTATATTATGCACCTTACATGCACTTTCAAATCTATCTAGATAAAATGTTATATCATCAATTGAAGCATTGAATGCTGGTAAATTAAGCTTGAAATCAACAGCATTAGACTTATTAGCAGATGATACCTTATTAGCATCATTAGCATTACTAGATAACTTCAACTTTTCTAACTCCAAAGCTAAGAGTTTTTCTTCATGTTCCATTTTTGCTTTTCTCTCATCAGACTCTCTTTGTAACCTTCTTTCCTCAGCCTCAGCCTGTAACTTTCTTTCCTCAGCCTCAGCCTGTAACTTTTTTTCTAATCTTTTATTTTCAGCCTCTATTTCAAGTCTCTTATTTTCAGCTTCTTTTTCAAGTCTCTTATTTCAGCTTCTTTTTCAAGTCTCTTATTTTCAACCTCAGCCTGAAGTCTCTTCTCCTGAGATTCTGCTTCTCTTTTTTGTTTTTCCATTTCCATTTGTAATCTCTTTTCATCTACCTGCATCTGCAGTTTTAAATTTTCAGCATCTATTCTCTTTTGTTCAGTTAGTTCTTTCATTTTCTTTTCCTCCGACTTCAATGCCTTGGCATATTGAACAGTCGCAAATTCTTCTAATTTATCACCTGTCTTCCCAAGGGCTTTACCCTGCTCAATAAAGTACTCAAATGTAGACATGATGTCTAAAATGTGAGTACAGAACCTGAAATAATTAATTATCTTATTTCAATCTTAATAGCAACAAGACTTAATAAAGTGCTTGTATAATTACTATGTTTACTCCAATCTCTGTGGGAAACAAGACTTAACACCAATTTGTATTATCAGTTGTACAATAATATCACAAGTCACCTCTTAATTATCAGTGCACTACCCAAATCAGTGCATAACCATCAGTTATTTATTATAACTGCACTACAATAGTGCATAAGCAACAAACCACCAGCTAGTTATGATAAGTGCACTATAGATCAATAGTGCATGAGCATATATGTAACAATAGTGAAAGCTAACTATGCAAGAACTATGCAAACAATAACAAGACAATGTAAACAATAACAAAGTACCAACAATGTAAACAAAACAAAGATCAAAGTCAATGTAAACAATAACAAAGATCAGAGTCAATGTAAACAATAACAAAGATCAACGTCAATGTAAACAATAACAAAGATCAGAGTCAATGTAAACAATAACAAAGATCAAACAATACGAAAACATTCGCATAAGTCAAATAAATAAACAGCGAAACTAAAAAGAATATGATGACAGAATGCGAAGATATGACAAACAAATGACGCTACAGTATATACACAACAATTTACGTGAAGAACTGAATAATAGAAAAGAGGAGACCTACAAATACAAACAATTGAAATCGAAACTAAAAAACAGAAAGAAAGAGAGAAACAAAAAAAAAAAATATACAAAAAACGAAAATAAAGCACAACTCGTCACAACTAAACAGATATAGCAACGATTGTCGCTAGCAAATTTCACAGTAGGAAATTCGCACAGTCCCTAACGAAAACGCTAACAGTAGAACCTCTGTGACGTGGTATCATCTACTGAAAGACACCGCCCAACCGAGAAAACCCGCAGAAATATAAACATATAAATACAAATCCAAATAACATATAACATGTAAACATATAAAGAGTGCGAAAAATGTGATAGACAGAAGGCTCAGTTAGAACATAAGGGCACAGTTCACAAACAAAACAGGCCACTTAACTTCTATGTATCCACAACGTCAGCACAGTTCAGAACAGGATGTGATCAGCATTCTTAGGACAATGATCCAACGTTGATCCATATCTGCTCTCGTAAACTGCCATGACGAAGGAAATGAGCTTCTAACAGGAAACAGCTTCTGACAGGAAACAGCTTCTGAACTTGACCTTCTGAATCTGCAACAGTAATTCTGAGACCGGAACAGTTGTTACGGCACTTGTCCTTCTTCTCAACAGATCAGGAAATCCATTCGCTCGGTACTTGTCCTTCTATTTGTAGACAAACTTCAATACCGCCGAGCAGCGCCGGGTAGTTTCAAAATATCAACAACTGTCAGTACTGCTGCGTCTTTCAAAAAATTTCATCAAAGTGATGAATAGCAACTGCAATGTTGTCTTGTAGTCTGCTGATGATGTCTGGGTTTGTTGACCCCCTTGAGAGTTGGTACCAAGATAAACCAACTATTGGCCACCATGAATTGATAAGGGTGGAATTAGGATGCCGTCAAATTACCACCTCTATCGACACCAGGTATTACAATGCAAGATGTGGGTGTCTTATCTGGTTTAGATTGTTGCTGTGTGTGTGTTGCAGTAGAACAGTTCAGGGTACACCACAGGCAACATGACGTGTAGAGTCATAGAAATGGTAACTTCGCTTTAGGTTTATACCATTTATTGCACGCCACAAAACAGTCATGATACTTATGTTATCATCGGCATAGTACAACGAATGCAGCATTCAAACTCATGTTAACTGACAGTCATGTAGAAGTCAATACTCAATAGTTGTATGGAAAACAAATATCATAGCGAAGCTTGATAAATAATACATATAACTTCTGCAACCGTGGTCAGCTGCAGATCCTTAATGTTCATAGACAATAATAATTATTCCTTCCTGATGCTAGCAGATCAGATGTATACAATACGTCCGTTTACTGTCTGCACGTGAGTAGCATACATGGATTACAGGTCAGCTCAACCTTTATAACCTTCCTAAGTCTAACCATCTGACTTGGACGTGATCTCTGATATAACGAATCCTGGAACACAGACAATAGTCTTGTTGGTCTAGAGCGACCCATAGATATATAACTAGTTCAGGTATAAAGATACCGATGACTTAATCCTAGTCAAAGTACCTCTCCATTTTGAATCACACAGGCGAGCAAAAAGGCGACAAAATGACGAACCTCTAGATGATAGCCTAAAGTTCGATACAAGAGGAATTACCTTATTTCGGAAAATCAACCATGAACATATGCCTCCAGGCAGGCTTGAATAATACGGGGAAATAGTCTAGTTAGCTAACTAACTCACAAAGACAATGTATTTCCCTCAGAGAATCACAAGACGCAGTCGCGTCCGCTCGCTAATCAGTCCATTTCTCAACTGCCCGACCTGGGCGGAACAACAAAACGACAACCCAGTCGAGACATGCGCAGAGTGACAATCTCTGAGTCGCTGTTCACAATAAGACGATTCTAAGAACATTCGAGATAAAAGTCTTACACAGTCGCGCCTTTTATGGACATGAACAGAAGCGTTAAGAAAGGTTTCAAACATCTACAACAGTTGACTGATACTACCAAATAAGGAGATATGGTCACGCTTCGTTCAAGACATTATAGACCGAACGTGTCTCTATACAAGAGGAGGTAAACTCATAAAAAATAGCAGTATCGATATATCGGGTTCTGTCCCTTTGACCATAAAATATATATAACATGCATTTCAGTCAAATAATGATCATACATACGAAAAACGATCATACAAAGACTTTGGAAAAA
>JAMPIV010002258.1:0-153365 GCA_024509875.1 Oreohelix idahoensis | reverse complement strand
AAAGGGCAAAAGCGGACTCTGGGTAGATTCCATTCTAGGGAATGCTAAAAATCCGCGTAGATTAGTAGTAGAGCGGCCTTTTTATGCAGCATTAAAATAAGAAGTGGCGCTCGTTTTCATAGTGAGAATTGAAACGCGAATGGTTACAACGGAATAAATGTCAACAATGTTTTTTCAAACGAAAACCAACAAGTATCTTGAATTGGGTGAACTGGTCAAGTATTGGCAGCACACAAGTCGTTGGTAACTTTACATAGATTTTATTCACCAGGACACGAAGTGGACAAGACGGACATCGTCACAGGCGCAATGATCACACGACAACATATTAATTATTGCTGCTAAAGTTCCTGAAGATTCTCTTCTAGTAAAGACCTCTGTCCATAGACTAAGGATTACAAAACTGTTACCGTATAATATCCTTCTCAGTCACGACCGTTGACCTTCTTTCAAGGACGTCTATCATGGTAACGTATTCATACTCTGGGATGAAATCTTCCATATTACATTTGTTAAAATTCCCAGACGTTCATCCTACATAGCGTTGTACATCATATAATTTTACACAAAGTCATATACGATAATCCTATCAGTTAAAGGCTTTCAGTTGGCTACCCTCTCTTTACATCCATGCCACGACTTTGGAATTGAAGCATGTACGGCATTTAAAACATGTGCATAAGGTAAACAATATAACTTCTTCTACTCGTAGGAATTCTCCGTCTACGATCCAAATCTTAAAGGCAAGCGACTCTGTAGATCCATTCTAGGAATGATAAAATTCCCGCTAGATTAGTAGTAGAGCGGCCTTTTTATGCAGCATTAAAATAAGAAGTGGGCGATAACTTACGTGACATAACTGCGATTGGCTTCGACCTGAAGACCAATACAAATCACAATAATAAATGGCTTCCTTCAACATGCCATTGGATACACAATATAAAATTACAATCATGGACACAAGCCAGTTCCATGTTTCCACTTCAAAACATGACGTCACAAACTACTCAACTAGGTTACACGTGCGTCCAAAGCAACTCACACAGCATTGTGCACGTCAGTGCGTGAATCAATCGAACGCACAAATAATATAACTATCTCAAGACTGGTGCGTAAATTTGGTAGGACCGACGACTATCCCCTTAGGTAATAAATGTACGTAACAAAAGGGCTTAGCCAAGTCTGGCAGTAGAAGAATGGGCTCGCTGGAGAATACAGCCTTGATGTTCCTCACAGTGACTTCAATCCCTCTACATGTTCTTCCCACGTGTCATGAAACAAACAGATGTCATCAATATATGTGATAACATCCTTCTGTCCCCTCAAAAGCATTCTCATCATTCTCACAAAAGTTGCAGGGGCATTCACCAGTCCAAAGCACATATAATTAAACTGGAAAAGACCCTGAGGGGTACAAAATGCTGTAAGTGGCCTAGCACCTTCTGCTAAGGGAATTTGCCAATACCCCCTCGATAAGTCTAGTTTGGTAAAATACTTTGCCCCCGCTATTTGGGATAGGAGAACCTTTTGGTTGGGCATAGGTTCCGCATCTATCACTGTGACACTATTCAAGCGGCGGAAGTCTATACATATCCGTAGGGATTTATCCTTCTTCCGCACGATGACCATGGGAAATGAGTATGATGATTCAGATGGGGAGATAACACCTAAGCGTAACATATCATTCACTTCTTTTTCAACAGCAGAAGTATAATGTAGTGGAATAGGATATGGTCTCACCCGGATGGGCTCTCCATAGGTCAGTTTAATATCATGCTCAACTAAATCAGTTCTTCCAGGAATATCTGTGAGCACATCTTGAAATTCGCACAGCAGTGACTTCACCTGTTTCCTCTGATGCTGTGGTAGAGATGCAGAGACCTCTACATCACCCCATGATTCTGAAGCAACCAATGGCAATAGTGGGATCTGGAGATTGACCTCCTCACCTTTGTCTCCATCTTCCTCGATGACTGCTGCACTAGCTACAGTAACTGTACTATCAAGAACAGCGCTCACAACTGGTTCCAGTTCAGTTGGACGTACTACATATGGTTTTAGCATATTAATATGGAAAATCTTCTCCTTCCCTCGGACTAATATCAGATAATCCACATCAGTAATCTGTTTCTTTACTTGAAATGGACCTTGCCAGCTCACTAGCAGGTGATTTTCTTTGGTAGGTAGCAACAACCATACCTCGCTGCCAGGACTGAGGGATACAAGTTTGCTATTCCTATTGGCGTATGCTCTATACCTTGCACCCGATGTCTGTAATGCCTCACGTGCTATCGAACACGATGTAATTATGCGTTCTCGCAAGTCAATGACATACTCATAACTTGACTTGACGCTATCATCAGCATAATTCCCGGTCAGCAAGTCTCTCAAAATTTTCATTGGACCCCGAGGATTTGCGCCAAATACTAGCTCAAACGGTGAGAATCCTGTGCTCTCTTGTGGCATCTCTCTGTATGCAAACAAAACTCCCGGTAGGTATCTATCCCACAACTGTGGAAAATCTCCTGTCACCTTACCTAGCATTCTTTTCAGTGTTCCATTGAACCGCTCGCAGACCCCGTTGCTCTGAGGATGATACGGGGTGGTGAACACTTGGGCTATGTCTAACAGTTTAGATATGTGTTTCATCTCTTCTGAAATGAATTGCCGGCCCCTGTCAGACAAAATCTCTTCAGGAAAACCTAATCTGCTAAATAAGCTCATTAGAGCCTCTGCTATATCCTTTGATGTGATGGATTTCATTGGCAATGCTTCCGGCCACCTCGTACATAGATCAACTAATGTTAGAATAAATCTATACCCCGATCAGACATAACTGGAAGGGGCCCAATAATGTCTATTGCAACCTTCTGAAAAGGGCGAGATGCCAAATCTGTTGCTACTAACGGTGCCTTGGGAGTCCTTCCTTTCTGGCTTGTCTTCTGACACACTTTACACGACCGACAGTAAACCTTCACATCCTTATTGTATCCACGCCAGTAAAACTGGGACAACACTCTACAGCGAGTTCTTGCAATACCCATGTGACCCGCAAAAGGGATGTCATGTGCTGTCCTTAACACTGTATTCTTCAGTTCCACTGGAATAACCACTTGTGTAATGACTGAATGTTGCTCTGCAAAGCATCTGATTAGAATGGAGTTCCTAACCTCAAACCAGTACCGAGCAGACTTGGTATGCCGTATGTTCTTGGACTCAGCCCACTGAAACAAAGGCAGAAGTGAAATGTCTTTCCTCTGCATGTCTACAAAATCCGATGCTGTAATTCCAGCAACCGTAGGCACCCAAGGGATATTATTGGTTTGCGATATCATAATATTTGCATCCTCAGCCTTAGTCTGAGCCCTCGTCATTACTGCGTTAGCAACCCAATCATGCCCATTTTCCCACTCCTCAATATCCTGACTGGTGCAATCATGAACCCCATTAACATTTCCAATAATGAGATCAGCGATGGGAGAATCAAGGACGCATACTCGAACTCTACCCGACAAGAAAGGGGTGTCGATCTGCACAATCGCCAATGGATAGTACTCGACCTTACCACCAAATGTAATGCATTTTGCCATCTTTCCAATATAATACGTATCCTTAATAAATGTCTTCCTAATGCCAATGGTCGTACATCCCGTGTCCCTCAAAACAGATACAGGTTTATTCTCCACAAAACCCTTATGTAAAGTTAAGGTGCCATTCCCATCAACTGATGAAAGGCAAGGCAAAGTATGGCCACATATTAAAATAGGCTTGCCATCAGGCTCGAACAATGGTCTGCACCCCTCACACTCCTCGCTATTAAATGTATCAAGTACAGTAGCTGAATTTGCATGCTCAGTGTTTTCCTTTGGGCTCTCTTTTCGACTGTTTCTTTTCTCATTACAATTGGGGCAGTGGGAATCCGTCTCTTGGCGCTTGTACGGGCTTCTCTTTGGACTGCCATTATAATTGTTTTTGGGCTGGCATATGGACTTCTTTGTGGGTTGAAGGGACACCTCTCTGGGTCCCTCCCACATTGATAAGATAGATGACGCCTTGAGCCACACTTATAACAACCCCTTCTACTGTAGCCTGACCCAAAAGAAGGGTACTGTCTCTTAGGAGAATATCTTCTGTCCCCGTTCCATCTTCTATTTCCACCATCTTTCCCAACATATCTGTCTAAGCTGCGGGCCCGAGGATGTATGTATGGCTTCTTTTCAGTTTTGTCTTGAGCCACACAAGCTGGAAAGGTCTCAGCAGCTGTCTGCTTGTGAATCGGCTTCCCCGGGTGCGCATTGACATACTGCTGCCCTAGCTCTGACATAATATTTATATCTTTTGGCTTTCGCTCTTGTAGAAAAGCCACTAACTCTGGATTGCAAGACGATAGAACCTTGTCCTGTAGCATAAGGTCGGTTAGCCCATCAAAATCCTTCACAATACCTGATAGTTCAATCCACCTATTGAACAGCAACTTGATTTCAGCAATAAACTCACTAAAGTCATTGCTTGTTGTAGGAATAGCCTCCTTAAATCTTTCACGGTACCCTTGAGCTGTCAGTCTAAATCTTCGAAGAAGTGTTTCTTTCACTGTGTCATAATTCATGCGATCCTCTACTGGCAATGCAAAGACACATTGTAAACTTCTTCCGGTGAGCAGATTATTGAGCAGACTTGGCCAATCTTCTTTCTTAACCTTCCAAGATACTGCTTCTTGTTGAAACCTTTCTAGATACACGTCCATCATATCGACGCCCTCAACAAAGGATGGGAGTCGCAGCTTGAAAGGACGAGTAGACTCCTTAGTAGCTGGTCTAGAACTCGCAGCCTCAAGTTCCAGTTTCTTCAAAGTAATTTCTTTATCCGCTTGAATTTCAGCTTTCCTTGTCTCTTCCTTCTTTGCTTCTACCTCGATTTCAGCTTTCCTTGTTTCTTCCTTCTTTGCTTCCCTTTCAGCCTCGATTTCAGCTTTCCTTGTTTCTTCCTTCTTTGCTTCTCTTTCAGCCTCAATTTCAGCTTTCCTTGTTTCTTCTTTCTTTGCTTCTCTTTCAGCCTCAATTTCAGCTTTCCTTGTTTCTTCCTTCTTTGCTTCCCTGTCAGCCTCAATTTCTAACTTCCTAAGATCTCTTTCCTCATTGCGTATCCTCCGTTCCTCAGCATCCGCAAATTTAGTCTCAGCCCATAATTCAAGTTCATCCCCTGATTTACCAAGTGCCTGTCCCTTGGTGATAAAATCCAAGAGGCTAGTCATCCTGCAATATTTATCAACTATGATAACTATGAACAAATGATGCAACCAAAAAAAACAATTAAGGAGAGAGGGAAAAAAAATGTATACCACCTGATAAGTCAAATGGTGTCTGGAAAACTATAATGGATACCCCTACTCCTATGAAGAACGTCTGTCATACACCACAGATTTTGAACAACTCTTCACACTGGGTCTACACACTGGGTCAATCTCTTGTATCAGTCTGTATGCATTACAAACTGTAATAGACCAAAATAAAATGTGTCTGCTTATGTTAACACAAATGGTATGATGATGATTGAAATGATAATCACAGAACACACGACACTACAACAACTGATAGGCCAGTGGAGAGGAAGTTCTAGACCAAGAAAGTAAGAATAGATCTTATATTTACACCCAAACCTATCGAACGAACAAAAACAGGATATCGTAAAATAACTTATATACACGGATAGCAGAGCAAAGGACTGAGAATCACGACAGAAAAACACCACAAAAGAAAGACTATTATACAAGACAATAAGTAAACAAACTAAACGCAAACAACTAACACCAACAATTGTTCCACAAATTACACGAGGCTTCACAACTCCCCAAGTCTTAGACAGATTGGGTTCCCTACAGCGCAATTTGTCTCACAAAACCTATTAAAGACAACACAATGCAAATTTCATCAATGAAGAAAGATGGATTGTGCTCACCACTCAAAATCACCCTTATACAGAAATCAAAATTAAATACTACCACATAATATGAACAAAACAAAAACAAAACACTGGACAGTGAAGTAACCCAAGAGCTCTACTCGTGCACCCTGCAGCAAGGGCAAACAGGAATGAATATATGAATATTTAACTAATAACAAAAGCTAATATAAAAACAACATAAGTTTCAAGTACACTGTAGAAGTGATAGACAGAAGGAAGTCTAGATATGACGAAGCAAAATTGTCAAGTCCTAAAAGGAACTAGTATCAAAATAAACTAAATTTAGTACATTTTTAGATATAACAGATCATAGGGTTCAAATATAACGTTAATTAATTTGCAAAAATGCTATTGAAGAAAGAATGGAATTTAAAAAAAATAAAATAAATAAAAAATAAATAAAAAAAACCCTATTAGTTCCGGGCAATAATCTTATCAAGGAAGAACTAAATAACCAAATAAATTAATTAAAAGAAGTATAGCCTATATATATATAAAAGAAAATATCCAGACGCACAAGTCAAGTAAACAGAAGACTTGAAATTTACAAAATTAATAATAAACTTAACTTAACAATTTCCTGTGTCCGCTGCTCCACTTGAGATAGGCGCAGGCTTGGAGTCCTGGTGTTACAGCTCAATGATGGACACCACAAACAACACACTTCACGCTGCAACACAGCACAGTCAAATCGAACTCAGCTCCTACGTGCACCTCAGTACACGGTGAACCTGGATCTTCTTCAGTACTGATACAAGGGGCAGAAAAGGAAAATGCGTCTCTCACTGCTTACACCATCTCCAGGCAAGATGTTATGATTTCAGCCGATCACCATCAAAACAATGGCCTTGTTATTCCATCACAAGACCCAGCAGACGATTTTTCCGGTGTCAACAGTCGTGCCGAACTACACAGCACAGATAAATTGACAACAGATCAGCACACTCGTCACGGGGCGGACTAACACAATATCAGTGCGCCGAGGTAAACAAGGCTGATTACCGCCTTTTCATTCTTCGTGCTACTTTCCAAAATAACACTGTCGATTTCGTCAAAACTGTCCCTTCGCCTCTCCGCCAGTGATTAAACTATTTTTCGCTCTTAAATATTCAGTCCTTCTGCAGCTATACCATTGCTGACTATCACTGAAATGAAGACTTCAGTTTTGCACATTAAGTTCTTGTGACCTGATTCAAACAGATAGGCATAGTTCTCTGTTCCACTTGATGTAATTTTTCCAACAACAATTCATGAGAAGGCGAAATTGTCCAAAATTCTGCAGAAAATTAGGGGTGGGTCCTCTCTTCCATTTACGAGTCCCCCAAAATTGTCAAGTGCTTGCTGTGTGTACACATTGACAAATATGTATTACATACACATGGAGCGACAAACATGGCTCGTTTTTCACAGCTAATTGTTAACTCACTAAACTCCAACACGTAGATACGATATCCGACGACTTTATGTCACAAACTTGAGTATAACACAATAACACAGGCAGACTGCCGCTTTGGCCATAAATCATCACATAAGAAAAGCACAATATATGATGTGCATAATTAGAACAGCATCTCATGGAAAGAATTTCACAATATCTTAATATATTTCCTATTTTCCTTCAACCATTTCGCCTTCACTCTCCACGTAATCTCGCCTCGCTCTCATCTCTGTCTCGACTGACCTTTTTACCCATGACCCTTTTCACACCTGACCAGTCTTCACCACCACTTCGTTCACAACAACTCAGCCATGCCCGTGAACTCGACATTAGCGCTTACTGCTACTAATGCATTCATGCCCGCAAGCAAACTTAACATTCACTCACTTCAACTCACAACTTACATAAACATATCTAGTTCCCACCGGAGCATGAGTACTGACATTCATTCTATAAACCGTTCGTGACAGTTCCAATTGGCGTTCTTCCGCTTCTTTCCTATCTGCCCTCACCTGTGCTTCTCTTCTCTCTGCTCTCTCTCTCTTTCTCTTCCTTCCTCTCAGCTTCTGCTCTCTCTTTCTCTTCCTTCCTCTCAACTTCTGCTCTTTCCTTCTCTTCCTTCCTCTCAGCTTCTGCTCTCTGTTGCTCCGCGTCATATATTTCCAGTTCCTGGTTGACAAACGCGTTTGCAGCTTCTGCGTCTAATCCTGCCTCTTTCGCTTCCAGCCTCAAGATGAACCTCATCTTTATCCTCTCTGCCATTGTCAAAGAATAAGATGTAGTATGACTAGAGAACTAGTAAGAAGAAACAAGAAGGGGAAGAAACTCGGAACCACTACGAGAAAAACCAAAGTAAAAATTACTTCAGTTACCTCCTACCTTATAATGTGTTAACTTACCGCTTGTATTATTGTCACTTAAGACTCTTAACGCAAGCGACCTATGCCACTTAAAATGGTAAGTTACACTGGGAAAAATTTACTTTTACTAAAAGTAGAGAAAAATTTATGAAAAACAATTTAAAGGAAAAATTTTTTTTCTAAATTTTAATTCTCCACTAACAAACTCCGCCCTATCTGAAGTCAGTTATGAGTTAGAGACGATATTAACAGGATCATAAAAAATCAGAATAAGCGTCTTTAGCATAGCTCAGCTCTTTCTAACTTCAAAAGAACCTATGGGATTGTTAAACAGTCACGCGATCCCAGCAATTATATAACAAAAATTTCAATTTTCTCTGCCAGAGAATACAAATGTGACAAATATTTTATTATCCTAACTTCCTGCTCCTGTGGAAAGAAACAAACCTGTAATAATTATTGTGTGGTCGGCCCAAATACTGAAAGGCTTGGTCTAGGGGAAGTAATTACTTTTTAAGATTATACCCTACTTCACAAAGACAATCAACCACACTCTATTTAAACTAGGCTCAGAATCTCGGACGAGCTAACCATTTATTGTCGTAAATTTATCTGAGAGAGTTCTGATGGATATTGGTCCATTTAGAGTGTAGAATGATAGTGAAGGCTCTGTGAGAATAAGGATTTAGGAAAGTGAGGTAGTAGATTCACAAGTGCTGGGAAAAGTAAGGGCAGTCTCATGTACGACAATATTTGTCTCTCAAAACTACTCCTACCACTCTTCTGAACAAAGAATTGTTTGTCAGTTCCAGTCACTCGGGCGCACACACCGATTTGGTGATTCTGACGCACAACGTACGTGAACATAGACTACGATAACGAATATGGGAAATGTTGGGTTTTGGGCTGCCAACACAAATGCTAAAAGTTTGATTACTTTTACTTAGCATAAAAATCAAGTCACAAACAATTATCAATTTACATGAAGAAATCAAAGGTTACAAAATATAAAAATGACAGGGGGAGGGGGGGGGGGTTTGAGGAGAAGTATCCAATTATTTAGGCAGTAAAATGACTCAGGATGGTGACACAACAAGAGAAATCCATACTAGAATTGCTTTGGCAGCTAGCGCCTTCAATAGATTATCTAACATTTGGAAATTACGATCATTGAATATACATACCAAGCTTCGTCTGTTTAATTCAAATGTTATCTCAGTGTTAACATACGGCTGTGAGAGTTGGAAAATAACAAAATCATTGGAGAACAAGCTGAATACATTCGAGAACAAATGTCTTAGAAAACTCATGAACATCAGTTGGAAAGAATTCAAGACTAATCGACAAATAAGAGAAGACTCTAGGCAGAAATATGTCTCCGACTATATAAGGAAAATACGATGGTCATATATCGGTCATGTCCTACGAATGCAAAACAACAGAATACCACTACAGGCGCTCACTTGGGTTCCTGAGGGTAAGAAGAAAAAAGGAAGACCAAAAGAAACACTCAGAAGAACAATAATAAGAGAAGGAAGAACGTTGGGCCTAAATAATGTGCAAGAGCTAAGAGGAGTGGCGTCACAACGAACAACCTGGAGAGCACTGGTTTCTGCCTTATGCGCCGTGTTTGGTGCTTAAAGAATTTATTATTATTATTATTATGATTATCCAATACACCTTTCCCGCTTGCATTTACTAACAGAAAAGAACCAGTCCCAAAGACAAGGGGGGGGGGGGGGGGTGATGATGATCAGATATAGGCAATTTAACCCAACGGTAAATTTTTTACTCTGAGACAAGGGGTTACAGTAATAAGGGGGTAGATGAAAAGCTACGGTTCTCAAATGTTTCCCTTTATTCAACAAATTTTACGGGAGGGGGGAATGAACGCAGTTAAACAATCCCGGTAGGAAAAGTCCCGTACAATGAATACAGTACACCTTAATACTAGGTCGAACTGAGTATAAGGGTAAAAAAGATTAAATCTCCTTTCATTAAAAAAAAAATAATGTGCAAGAGCTAAGAGGAGTGGCGTCACAACGAACAACCTGGAGAGCACTGGTTTCTGCCTTATGCGCCGTGTTTGGCGCTTAAAGAATTTATTATTATTATTATTATTAAAAAAAAACACGCTTGGGCTGGCCAGCACACAGTCACCCACACAGACTTACCAAATTGTGAATTCTGGCACTTCAAAGAAATTTTACAACAGCAGATAATACCGTAGAAATAGGGAAATTGTCTTTTTCTTTTGTGTCAGGCCCCAGATTTAACGAGGTGGGCTGGTAGCAAATAGTCTTAAAAAATCGCCAGATGGTGAAGCGTAAAGGCTACTGTTGGTTTTAGATAAAGTTCCTAATGAATGGCACAGGCACTTGGCTAGGTGTGAGGTATGGTGTGGTTTCTAAGATTGGCACAGCTGGTGGAGATAACTTTCTTTTGCCGTAATGTCACTGTTGGGTTCTTTTGTGATTGTAGTTGATAGTAACGATATGCTAGTGGTAGATGTATCAATGACTAGCTTAGACACGCGAATGGTTTCAATGAAAAGTTGTCAAAAGGTTATTCAATCAAATTCCAACGAGTGGTAGGCAATTGGCCAATTCATGACTAGAATCAACTCGTTGTTAAAAGTTATTCAGGTTTATTGACGAATGACAAACGGCAATCAACGACACGATCAAGACAAACGATGAGAGCATCATAATTATAGTTACTGTTGATAATAAAACATTCCTGTAGATTTCTTTATCAATCAAGTCCTTTTCTATCCAAGTGACTAGGATTTCCTAACAGTTGTCATTTGAAATACATTACGGTCATGTCCGTTAACCTTGTTCCAAGGACGTCTGTAACAGTAAACGGATTCATGCTCATGGATGACGCTTCCATATAATACTTGTTTAAATCCCAGACTTTCTCCTTACAATAATCTATACAGTTTGATATAATCCATAAAAGTTCTACACGAAAATACAATCAGTTTAGCGACTTCAGTTGACTAACCTCTCCTACAAAATATGCCACGACCTTGGCATAGGCATTACAAAATATCCGATATTCAAGATATGATCAAATCGCTATCCTTTACTCGTAGGACTTCCCACTACGAAATACTTACCGTGACGTAAACATCTCAACTGTTCCTTTCTTGGAATCCAGTAACTTATGGATTGTCGCTAGAATCCAGTGATGGTCATCTGTTCCACTTTATTCATAGACGTATTAATATACATGAAGGTTCAAACGAAACTTACGTATTGAACTGCATGTTGGCTTCATCCTGAAGACCCAACCAAAATCCTTCATAACAATTCTTCCATCGAATTGTTCAGAATCAAAATAATAACATACGGGCAGAGAGAGAGTCCATCTTGCCCTTACAACAGCTGACGTCATAATCCCCCAACTAGGTTACCCGTGCGCAAAGAGCAACTCATACTCTGCATTGTGCACGTCGGTGCGTGAATAAAACGTACGCACAAATAATATAACTATCTCAAGACTGGTGCGTACATTGGCAGGACCGAAGACTACCCCCTTAGGTAAAACGTACGCAACAGTCACAAACTACAAAACACTGAGGTAAGTTCTTCTTCGGGGGGGTGGGGGGGAAGAGAGAGTGGGAGGTAAAATCCACTGAATATACTTGACAGACAGTGTTCAGGTAAATCTATGTTCTTCACAAATAGAGCAGTGAGTAAAATATTGCTACTGGCAACTGTTCTTCTTCCAGTTTGTTAACTTTAAAACGACTTTATGAATTGGGATTTTAAAAGTCTTTGGGTTTGCTTTATTTCTGTAAACTTCAGATAGCTGAATCACAACAGGATCGCCACAAAGATTAAATTTTAAATATGTTCATAAGTCACTGGAGTAATCGAACTGAGTCAGCAGGACTCTGTATATACTTTATTGCTGCGTAATGGCTGCTTAATTGCTGCTTAATTGCAGAGATGCAAGGTTTGAAAGATCATTCTGGATGCAAATTAGAATATTAAACATGAATGTGGCAATGAAATTCATAATTAAAATCTAACATTTGTCAGTTCGGGGTGGGTCTATTTTCTGCACTCGCGTCTTCAATTAATAAATTCAAGAAAAGCTCCCAGTGAAGTTAATAGTTAAAAGCACATCTATCTATACAGAACTAAACTGTATTAAAGTTATAATTCCCTTAACGACTGCAAAAGTAATTTACGCGGCTATTGTATTAGGAAACTAATTTATAGATGTAACATTTAGTTTGCACTAGAACTTTGAAAATGGGTTTATTTAATAAGGTTCAATTTACACCACAATCCAGTGAAATAAAGATGAAATAACTAGACCATTGATCACCCGAAGCTAATGTATAAATTACCGTCTGCACAGAATAGCCAACAATTTAGATGAAATCTAGCAGGGATTCAACTATATGCTAGTTTTTTTTTTTTTTTTTTGCGTACGCCCGCTAATACTCGAGGCGAAATCTCAGGTTATTACTATGTCTAACCTGACATTGATTTTTACGTGAGTATCCCTTTTTACTTGTACAGAGACAAGTGTCCCTCGCCATTCAGGCAAATACTCTCCGATTTCGGAGGTACCCATTGCAGCTGGGTCGGCTCAGGAGCCGCCAATCCCTGGTCGACAACACTCCTTCAAATGTCCTCGCCAGGTCTCGAGTTAATCCAGTCCAATTCCCGGTCGACGAAAAATCCTCAAATGCCGTCGCCCGGGTTTGATCCTGAATCACCCGGTCGCCAGAGCGGTGTTCTAACCACTACGCTAGCGCGGCTCCCCCTATATGCTAGTGAATCTTAGGATTCTGTCAGAACGAATGATAAAATGAAGTTTTCGGAGTTCTTTATTTATACTATTAGGAATGTAACTTAAATGGGACGTGTTAGATTTTCACACTTTTCTTCATCTCAGGAGAAATTGAAATTCTGCCGCCGATCGTACCCCCGGTTGTTACCCGCTACGCTGAGCGTTTCGTCTCTCCTGTTCGTGTCCATCTTGCGAGCGGTTTAACGGTTCGCATGAAGATGTGAAATTCTTGCGAGACGCTGCTCCGTGTCTCAGATCTCAAGCGCGGCTTCGTTTGGTTCTGGCACCACCCCTAAGGTAGGTACTAACGAAGGTTGTAGCTAAATGCTGGCATATACTCGCTCTAGAGACAGGAGTGCTCTTCTGGCAACGCCCCCGCTAGGCATAGGGGACTGGCGAAGTAAGTAAATAACTTCCTATAATTGCTCCAGAGATCGCAATGGGTGTGGTTTAACTTCTCCTTGACGGCCGTGCGATCTCAAAATGCACAGAAGGTAGCAGTTCACATATTTAATGATCCAACGTGGTGAAGATTCGTGGAAATGCTGCATGCTTAATTAGCCCAGGTGCAACGTTCCAGGCTGATGAAAAGTTACAACAAATGTTCAGGGGTTCTAATGTTATAGAGAGGGAAATACCCTGTCATCTTAATAATTCAGGTCAGCTGAGTTGTCTTTCGCAATATTGTATTGCCAGAGCAGAATAGTAAGAAGAATATTTACATTGATTTAAAGCCAGGGACTTATACGGCTTAGATGTTATATCGCCAGAGAAGGCGGAAGGAATTTTTACATTGATTTAAAGCCAGGGACTTATATGGCTTAGATGTTATATCGCCAGCGGAGGCTGAAGGAATATTTACATTGATTTAAAGCCAGGGACTTATACGGCTTAGATGTTATATCGCCAGAGAAGGCAGAAGGAATATTTACATTGATTTAAAGCCAGGGACTTATATGGCTTAGATGTTATATCGCCAGAGAAGACGGAAGGAATATTTACATTTATTTAAAGCCAGGGACTTATACGGCTTAGATGTTATATCGCCAGAGAAGGCGGAAGGAATAGTTACATTGATTTAAAGCCAGGGACTTATATGGCTTAGATGTTGTATCGCCAGAGAAGGCGGAAGGAATATTTACATTGATTTAAAGCCAGGAACTTATACGGCTTCTATCTGGTATAGCCAGAGAAGACGGGACAAGAATATTTATACGATGTGTCCATAATGTGCTTGAACGGTAGTCTGTGACAGTGAATTGTTTACGTTGTGCCTATGTACTGGATTACCAGGAGGTTTATGTTTGATATGTCTCTTGTACCACAATAAACAGTGTATAGACGTTCAGCCGTCTCTTCATTCTTCTAACTACGATGATGTTTACAAGAGTTTGCTGTGGTACCTGTTATGTGCATTATGGTGTGTGATTGTTCGTGTCTGTTACAGAGCCACACGCATTCGCGTCCTTTGATAGCTTCACACACACACCCAGTCGGCCACCTGTAAGCCTGACCTGCTGATCGCCTATATCAGCGCAGCGCATAATAATAATAACGTTTACCTATTTAAGTACCCGGCGTTGCCCGGAGGTCTCATACCCTTCAACACTATAACATTACTCACACATACGTTTATCAGTGATGGCCTGTGTGGCCTAGTGTGTGATAGCCAATAAACAGAACTGCTTTACAACTTATCCAGCTTTCAACCACCCCCATATAAACAGGGTTTCAACACAGAGTTAATAATAATAATAAATACCATATTAACAGGGGAGGATCTGGAGAGGTAGCAAGAAGGGAATCAGAGTAATACTTTACTATCTTCTCTGGTAACTTACACAGCTTGACCCTACCTGTGTTGTCTATACACCCTTACTCTCTTTAGAGAAGGGGGTATTTCTGATAAGACCAGACTCTTAGCTGGTGTGTTAAAGTACATTGATACACCGATAAAATTATTAATTGTAAGTACAAAAATAAGGTAGTAATGAAAATAGTGGAGTTATGAAGTTTCTTCTTCACCCACGCCGCAAGCGCGTTGATTTTGCAGACAGTATTGTGGAATAGATAGTACCATCGTTTTCTAGTGTCCTTGAAAAACTATTTATAACATTATGACACGAAAAGCAGATTCGTTCAGACGGAGTGAGAGGAGAGAGACAGAAAAATGATACCGCCTGCACGCGTGGTTTGAATTCAAAACCTAGCGTAAGCGCGATATTGTCGTTAGTCGTTTGAAAATACGACGCAAAGTCAAATTATGTTCGGAAATTGGGTCACGCAGACAACCTTAGCTCTTATATAAGTGACGTATTTCTTACGTACTATGGGAAATTGTCGTTTTTAGTTTGAAAATAGCGGTAGAAAGAAGTGAACAGGTGGTAGTTTCTAGATTTCAATATTATTGAAGACTAACATGGAAAAAAGATATGGAAATTTGAACCATAATACATAGGCTCATAAAACTTATATATTCAGGTGCCATAGTGTCTCTTGACCAATAATATGTTTTCATTTACACTATAGTCCAACTAACAGCCAAGATATGGTCATAATACTAGATAGTCACAGACACATTGACTAACACACTAGTGTTCGTACATTCACTATCGGTAACGAATTTGTGCAAGAGTTGTTGAAAAGAGGCATGAGAGGGTAGGTCAAAGTCCAAAAGAGCGGAACGTTGGGACTGAGAGGTACATGTAATACGATTTGGAGGGAGTTTGAAAGGGGGAAAGATATTATGGGATGGCTCAAACTGAATTATTTTTTAGGTAGTGTTAGGCCAAAACCAAGTCTATTTTTGGTGAATGCCAAGTTCGGACGGACAGACCGACATAGGTACACTAACATTGGACCGAAATTGGACCTTAGTTTTAAAAATTTGAATTGAAAAACTTAGTAGTAGATCTCATTGGTCGAAACAGTTTAGATTACTGGGAACGTTGAAGGCTCGGTGCCATTTTACTAGGACTGTTCATAGAAGCAGGACGCTTGAGAGCTGAGAAGTGTGACGTGCCTTGAATAAATATATAATTAATAAAAAGTATAAGGGCGCCATAGTCCAGCAAGCAGTACATCTGAGGTTGTGCTAATTCAACGTTCCTGTGTGTATTCATTGAATTGTGGTAAGACCGAAATTATTAACAGTATGTGTATTATTAATTATGTTGTTTGACTTGGCTAATGAAGAAAACATTACGACTGTAAGTAAAGAAGTCATTAGTAGACTTATACAAGCCTATTTGTTGCTCCACCATGTTATCAAGCTACCAGAGAGGTAGTAGTAAAATATTTATAAGATGTCAACAGGAATCATATCACCTATCATATTGTATGGAAAAAGATCATTGAGAATGGCAGAGGTGTTGCAGTCATTAGGGAGAGGAATATGAAAACTTGTACAAAGTGTTACCTCATTTTATGGAGATGTGCTGAGTTGGTCAGAGAGATCTGATCCAGGTCTTTTAGATTAAACATAGTATTGTTTGTAAAATTGGTGGATTAGGTATTATGCTAAGACCGAACATAATTTTCATGTTACAGGGTTTTTGTCTGGCACTAGTCAGGTGCCAGATTCCTGTGTGAAAAAGTTACTCCAGCAGTGATAGAGGTACTTGCTGTCTACCCTATTACTTTTGGGACAAGATGAACAGTGGCTGTTGGCAGATCATACATCCATGTTCAATCCTCCAGTGCCAGATAAGTGAATAAGCATTGGCACGAGGAGAATTTATCAACTTTTCCCACTTCATTAAACCTGAAATGTAATATAAATAAAGACTCTCTGTCAAGAAGTAAAGTGTATCAAGAGAAAAGAAACATTGTGAAAAAGACTGGGCGTGATGTTAACACCCCAACCAGCCAGCTCGTAACACTTTAGAAATAGCTAGAGATTTAACAATACCATAAATAAATAAATAAATAAATAAATAAATAAATAAATATATATAAATATAAATATATATATATATATATATATATATATATATAAATATAAATATAAATATATATATATATATTTATATATATAAAATATATTATATATATATATATATATAAATTATATTATATATATATATATATATATATATATATATACAGTAGAACCTCCATAGTTGACCACCTCCCTACATTGACCACCTCCCGAAGTTGACCACATTTTCATAGACCGGACACGCACCACATATGGAAGACGACCTCTATAAGTTGACCACCTCTGTAAGTTGTATCTTGACCACTTGGACTATGACACACAATAGTAATTTACCCTCTATTACTTGACCAGTTTAAAAAAAAATCAGTGTCTTTGAATTTTGTCGGCACAGGCTTTCTGACCGCGTTTGGAATGATGCTTGCCGACAAAGAAAATTAACCTAACCTCTTTGATTTTTTCGCAAACATGCAGAATAAAAAGACCAATTTCTAAGCAAAATCTTCATTCTTGCTATGACTGCCCTGCCGGTTGATAGTAATTCTTCTTCTTCTTCTTCTTCTTCTTCTTCTTCTTCTTCTTCTTCTTCTTCTTCTTCTTCTTCTTCTTCTTCTTCTTCTTCTTCTTCTTCTTCTTCTTCTTCTTCCTCGTTCGCCCTGAAAAGGACGGTGGTTGCGTTGTGTCTGTTTACGCCTAAGCTGTGATATCTGCACCTTTCGGTCGACACATCCGACTTCAGCACGGCATTTTTTAAGGGACTGGGTTTGCCTTCCCATTTCGATCCGCACTCGCTCAGCCAGACTGCACTGCTGCAGACTGTTTCCAGGACCACCACGTGGAGGTGGAGTGCGGTCTTGACCAGCTATGGTTCGCTGGTCCTGATGCAGGCAGTACAGCTATGGGTCGCTGACTGCATTCACTATTGCTGCATCTTGGGGTCCCTCGATAGTAATTCAACTACTAAACTGTAAGTTCTCTCTCAGAATGTGTTTTATACACTTTATCGTTGACAAAATTAACCTAACCTTTTTGATGGCCCAAAGGAAAGAACTCAAGGAGCTGACAATGAAGAAAAAGGTTGATTTTCTACATTTTCTGGAAAGCAGCAGCCAAAGAAAGACGGCAGAACATTTTGGGGTTAGCAAGACCACAGTTAGCAACATCCAAAAACGGTAAACATGAGTACTTGGAGAGATGTGGTAAGGAAAGCGGAGATCTACAGCGGAAAAGGAGGAAAACTCCCCTAGATGAAGTCAATGAAGCAACATTAAACTGGTTCAAACAAATGAGGGCAGTTAACGCCCGAATCTCCGGGCCGATGATTCAAGAAGTTGCTAAAAAATTCGCAAGGGAATTCGAGGTGGCAGAAGATTTCCAAGCATCAAGTGGTTGTCTCGAGAAATTTAAACTGCGACACGCGATCTCCCAGAAAGTGTTGTGTGGTGAATCCAATGAAGTTCTAGTAGAAGCTGTGGAAGAGTTCATCAAAAAGTTTCCTTACTTCGCCAGAGGTTTCAAAGACGACGACATCTTTAATGCTGACGAGTGCGGACTCTTTTTCAAGGCGATGCCTGACAGGAGCCTCGCCATGAAGGGTGACAAATGTAAGAGCGAAAAACTTTCCAAAGAACGTTTCACAGTTATGCTTTGCGCTAAAGCCACGCTCAACCGGAAGAATCGACCGAGAAATGAAATGAAGGAGAAGAAATGGTCTATTCTACTGACAGTAGACAACTGTCCTGGCCACCCACAAGTGGAACATCTCACAAACGTGACACTGAAATTTCTGCCTCCAAACACGACCTCAAAAACCCAACCTCTTTACCAAGGCATCATCAAAACATTTAAAATGCACTACCGGGCCCAGCTCCTGCATTGGGTCACTACTAAAACACAGATCTGTGGTCCGCCTATGGAAGCAACTTTATCCGCTGCATCAGTTAACGCCCTGGATGCTGTCCTCTGGATCAGTTCTGCTTGGAATAAAGTTCAGCCGGAAACGATACAGAAGTGTTTCAAGAAATGTGGATTTGTCACAACCCAAGAACATGACGTTTTAGCCCCATCGGACATTCCATCGCCAATGGCAGAATTCGAAGGAGTAGATTTTGAAGGTTTTGTTGCAATGGATGATGAGGTGGCAACCTGTAATGAACCTGACCCAGAAGGAATTTTCCAAGCGATATTGACCGAAGTACAGACAAGCATAACAGTGCATGAAGCAGCTGGTGAAGTTGAAGAAGTAAGTGACGATGACATAGAAATTGCAGAGACTCCAAAAGAAGAGGCTGTCACGCATCTGATAATGCAGTTGAAGTCATTTGCTGTGGAAAAATGACCAGGTATGTTGAGTGGTGTAGCCAGCGTTGAGAGTGCTTTCTCCACTTATGTTTGTAATAAGAATAAGACACAGACCAAGATTGACTCCTTTTTTCAGAAAGAATGATTAAACCATGATATAACAGATGTTGATGATTTGATTTGATGTTGTGATTATGCACGATTTCGTATGATACTGTATTCTCCAATATAAGCTGTTCAAGGAAGTAAAGTATCAGAACAATAGGCCTCCTTCCGTATGTTGACCACCTCCGTATGTTGACCGGTTTGCTACAGTCCCTTGGGTGGTCAACTTATAGAGGTTCTACTGTATATATATATATATATATATATATATATATATATCTATCTATACATATATATATATATATATATATATATATATATATATATATATATATATATATATATATATATATGATTAAGGACAAATTGTCCTTTTTTAGTTATTTAAGTATGCCTATTATTTATGTATATATATAAATTGATCTCATGTGATTTGACAGTCCTAACCAAAAGAATCTTAGGTACAGGACTAATAAAGTTATAGAAAAAAATTGTATATTACTAACTTTTAACAACCGGTATTGGTTGATTTGATCACATAGATTAATACTGGTGTTTGTGTGTGTGTTTGTGTAATTAATTACCATCACACCACACTAGCATTACGCTAGACATTAGACGTAGCTATCAGACATACTAGTCAAGGATAGGTCTGATTGAGGTCGTAGGGTGGTAGTAGAAAGGTGCTCTGAAAACTCACCAATAATTGTTATATTCAGGGGCCTTCACAGCTGACCTCATTCAGTACAATAGAAACAAATAACAACAGTTCATAACATCAAAATCCACCACATAAATTGGTAGGCTCGTCCGGGATTTTAACTTACATATATTGAGGTTTCTTGTTCCGGGATTTAAACTTATAAGTTATAAGTCAGTATAAAATTCAATAGTGTATTAATAGTGTTCCTAAAATTAAGAGATTCAATAATAAAAATAAAAATATTTGAAGTGGAAGGAAAAAGTTGATGAATTGTCACGGCCAGTAGTTAATTAAGTACTTAGAGTTGATATTGTTAATTAGAGTTTTTAATTTGCCTTAGAACATTGTTAGAATTTGTGTGAAACAGGATGTCAGATATGGCCACGTTCAGATCTGCTGCTGTGCTGGCTGCTAAAGAGATGAGTATGGAGAGCTGGTCAAATATGTAACTTCAGAGGTGGATAAATTTATTGAAAGAGATAGGGAAGATAGAAAATTAGAGGCAGAAAGAAAACTAGAAGCAGAGAAAGAAATTAAAAGGTTGCAGATTGAGGCTGACAAAGAGGCTAGGGCATTGGAGGCGGATAGGGAGGCGGAAATAAAGCGGCTCCAATTTGAAGAGAAGAAATTGGAAGCAGAGGAAAGAAGACAGGCTGCAGAAAAGGAAAGAGAAGAGAAAAAGGCCGAAAGGGAAGCTGAAAAGGAGGAGAAGAGATTACAGAGGGAACATGAGTTACGACTAAGGGAGTTGGAATTACAAGGCCATGCTCCTGAAGGTGGTAACAGCCCCTCAACCTCCGATGCCACTGCTAGTCAGGGAGCCTCAACCTCAGCTATGGGGTTCCATTTAGACCATTTTGTTGAGAGGGACGATGATATTGAATCATTTCTATCCAGATTTGAAGTTTTAGCCACCACCTATGGGTTAGAGAAAGAAAGGTGGAGTTTAAAGTTATCTCAGGGTCTTAGGGGAACATCTTATGAAGTGTTTGCAAAAATGAGCAAAGTTGACCAAGACAATTATGACATGTTAAAACAGGCTCTTTTGCTAAGGTATGAAAAGAATGGAGAATTTTACAGAAAAAGTTAAGAAATGTCAAGCTACTGTCGGGTGAGACCTATCACCAGTTCTCTGCACGTTTAGAGACGTACTTGGAGAAATGGACTGCTCTGGGGAAAACCCAAGATCTTAAAGAAATGATCCTTATTGAGCAATTGAGAGAGTCCATGGCTCCAGACTTGAGAAAGTTTCTCATGGAACATGGTGCAGAGAGGCTGGGTGAGTTACTTAATGTCGCTGAGAGGTATCAGGCAGCCCAAGCAGAAGTAGCTGGCGCCAAAATGAAACATGTAGAGAATTATAAGGCTCCCCAAAACTCTAATAGATTTGACAACAAAGATCAGGGTAACAAAGGTAAGCAAAATTTTGATAGGCCATGCAATGATTTTAGAAATAAAAACCCACAGTTTAATGACAGGAAATATGATGAAAGAAAACCTTTTCATCAAGGTAGATTATATTGTAGATGGTGTAAGAGGGAAGGACATGACACCAAAGTTTGTACTAAGAAACCTGCTGGATTCGCTGCTATGAAGTTGGGGAAAAAGGAAGTAAAGGTAAAACCTACTGGACATCAGGAACCTTATCACCCCCAAGTGTGTGAGGATGTGGTATGTAATGGGGTCACCATTAGGTGCCTTTATGATACCGGTTTAGATTTTGATTCTGTTGTGAGTTCGCACTTCGTGAACCCAGATCAGTATACCACAGAAACAGTGGAGATACAAGGGGCGACCAAGGACATGCCACTTATGACACTTCTCATTGCCAGGATAACGGTGAAAACTCGCTATGTGGAAGGAATAATCAGAGCAGCAGGGATCGACGCACCCATCTACCATATGATATTGGGGGTGTCGTTATGTATTTTTGGGGAATACCAAGAGACATGTGTTCTTGGCAGCTGTCCAGACCCGATCACAATCCAGAAAGGAAGAAGATGAACCAATAAATACTCATCCAGAGAAGATGAGGAAGGCACAGGCTGAGGATAGGAAACTCAAGCCTTGTTTTAAAAAATTACCTAAATGCCACACACCTCCAAGCAAAGGGGACTATTATATGAAGAACAAATTGTTGTATAGGAAGACTGGGACTGCAACAAATGGCCATGGCCAGCTGGTACTTCAGACTTCATATCGGGAGAGAGTGTTGGAATTAGGACATGCGATTCCCTTCAGTGGTCATATGGGGATCAGCGCCACAGGACAGCGTATAGCTTGCCATTATTTCTGGCCAGGTATAACGGAGGATATAAAGAGATATGTAAAATCCTGCCCAGAATGTCAAAGGGTAGCTCCAAAGCACTGGACTGCTCCAGCAACTCTAGTGGAGATGCCCATTGTGGGAACACCTTTTGAGAGAGTTGCAGTGGATATTGTGGGACCTCTCACTCGGACAAAGAGGAGGAACAGTTACATTCTTACTCTGGTAGACACTTGTTCTATGTGGGGAGAGGCGGTAGCCCTGTCGTCAATCGATTCGAAGCATGTCGCAGAGGCATTACTTACAATATTCACTAGGTTAGGATTCCCGCATCAAATCGTGACTGATAATGGCTCACAGTTCAAGGGGAAACTAACGGAGGAAGTTTTCAGGATCTTCCAAGCCAGACACTTTCATTGTAGTCCGTATCACCCCCAAGGGAACGGCCAGGTGGAGAGGTTCAACGGGACTCGCATTTCTATTATGAGAAAGCTGGCACATGAGAATCCTGATACGTGGGACCAATACTTGCCCGCCGCGTTGTTTGCGTATCGGGAAGTTTCACATAATTCAACCGGGATGGCACCCGCAACCCTGTTATTTGGGAGGCCACTTAAAGGTCCATTGGAAGCCTTGTTGAGGACATGGACAGATGAGAATGAAAGGCTAAGGGACAAACTGGGGCACACGAATTTGCTGGAATATGAAATGAAACTAGTAGACCCAACACCGATCTGTATGAGAGCCTACACGATCCCGTTTGCCAAGGAGAAAGCTTTGAAAGAGAAGATTGAGTACCTATTGAAAGAAGGAATTATTTCTCATAGCGAATCTCCATATAGTTCCAGAGTGGTTTTGCTGAGGAAACCCTCTGGGGAACATCGTCTGTGTATAGATTACAGGAAACTGAATGGTGTCACAGAAAATCAGGTGGATCCATTACCGGACACAAATCAGCTATTTGCCAGGTTGAACAAGGCAAAATATTTTTCTATGGTGGATCTTAGCAAAGGCTATTATCAAATTCCAGTAAAGCCTGAGGTCCGACCGAATTTAGCGTTTAGAACTTCGGAAGGACATTATGAATTCAACATGTTGCCATTCGGGTTGAAAAATGCTCCGCGTGTGTTTTCTAGGATGATGCGAAAATTGTTGGATCCCCTGAATAACCCATGCATCACAAATTTTATGGATGATATCCTTACTGCTACGGAAACATTTGAGGAACACATTAACTCTTTGACTATGCTGTTTGATAGACTGAGAGAGGCTAATTTAACGGCTAGACCAACATAATGTTGTATTGGTTGTAAAGAGTTGGAGTTTTTGAGACATACTGTATATCAGGGTAACATGACCCCTGACTCCAAGAATCTCGAGAAATTAAAGAAAGCACAGCGGCCACAAACCAAGAAAGATGTGAGATCTTTCGTGTCCTTGTGTGGATTCTATCAGAAATATATAAAAAATTTTAACTCTACTTGTGCGCCTCTGACGGATTTAACTCACAAAGGAAATCCTGATAGAATTGTTTGGTCAGACCAGTGTGAATTAGCATACCAAGAGTTAAAGAAAAAACTTACAAGCAAGCCAATCTTGAAATTACCTCATTTGAGTCAAGAATTTGTGGTGAGAAGTGACGCAAGCAATGTAGGCCTGGGGGCTACTTTGTTGCAAAGGTCATCGTCACCAGACGGGGAGCTGAACCCAGTCGCTTATGCTAGCCGCAAGTTGAACAAAGCGGAGCAAAACTATTCAACAAGCGAGAAAGAATGTCTAGCTTTTATCTGGGCGATACGTAAGTTCCAGATCTATCTATATGGTAGAACATTTGTGGTCCAGACGGATCATCAGCCCCTCGTATTCTTATCACAGGCAAAGCATGAAAATGCTCGTTTATTACGATGGTCATTACTCCTACAGCCATATACATTCACTATTGAATACATTCCCGGGTCACAGAACGTGGGTGCAGATTTCCTCAGTAGGCATCCCTGTGATCCAAATCAGAATATTCATCAGGCATAAGGGGTTAAGTTTATCTATGTGTATCACTGTGTTTGGAACTAGCCTCAGGCATGTTCTTAAGTGGGGAGATGTGTGATAAAGTACATTGATACACCGATAAAAATATTAATTGTAAGTATAAAAATAAGGTAGAAATGAAAATAGTGGAGTTATGAAGTTTCTTCTTCACCCACGCCGCAAGCGCGTTGATTTTGCAGACAGTATTGTGGAATAGATAGTACCATCGTTTTCTAGTGTCCTTGAAAAACAATTTATAACATTATGACACGAAACGATTCGTTCACTCGGAGTGAGAGGGGAGAGACAGAAAAATGATACCGTCTGCACGCGTGGTTTGAATCCAAAACCTAGCGTAAGCGCGATATTGTCGTTAGTCGTTTGAAAATACGACGCAAAGTCAAATTATGTTCGGAAATTGGGTCACGCAGACAACCTTAGCTCTTATATAAGTGACGTATTTCTGACGTACTACGGGAAATTGTCGTTTTTAGTTTGAAAATAGCGGTAGAAAGAAGTGAACAGGTGGTAGTTTCTAGATTTCAATATTATTGAAGACTAACATGGAAAAAAGATATGGAAATTTGAACCATAATACATAAGCTCATAAAACTTATATATTCAGGTGCCATAGTGTCTCTTGACCAATAATATGTTTTCATTTACACTATAGTCCAACTAACAGCCAAGATATGGTCATAATACTAGATAGTCACAGACACATTGACTAACACACTAGTGTTCGTACATTCACTATCGGTAACGAATTTGTGCAAGAGTTGTTGAAAAGAGGCATGAGAGGGTAGGTCAAAGTCCAAAAGAGGGGAACGTTGGGACTGAGAGGTACATGTAATACGATTTGGAGGGAGTTTGAAAGGTGGAAAGATATTATGGGATGGCTCAAACTGAATATTTTTTTTGGTAGTGTTAGGCCAAAACCAAGTCTATTTTTGGTGAATGCCAAGTTCGGACGGACATACCGACATAAGTACACTAACATTGGACCGAAATTGGACCTTAGTTTTAAAAATTTGAATTGAAAAACTTAGTAGTAGATCTCATTGGTCGAAACAGTTTAGATTACTGGGAAAGTTGAAGGCTCGGTGCCATTTGACTAAGACTGTTCATAGAAGCAGGAAGCTTGAGAGCTGAGAAGTGTGACGTGCCTTGAATAAATATATAATTAATAAAAAGTATAAGGGCGCTATAGTCCAGCAAGCAGTACATCTGAGGTTGTGCTAATTCAACGTTCCTGTGTGTATTCATTGAATTGTGGTAAGACCGAAATTATTAACAGTATGTGTATTATTAATTATGTTGTTTGACTTGGGTAATGAAGAAAACATTACGACACGTAAGTAAAAATTAGAAGTCATTAGTAGACTTATACAAGCCTATTTGTTGCTCCACCATGTTATCAAGCTACCAGAGAGGTAGTAGTAAAATATTTATAAGATGTCAACAGGAAAACGTTACTCCAGCAGTGATAGAGGTACTCGCTGTCTACCCTATTACTTTTGGGACAAGATCAACAGTGGCTGTTGGCAGATCATACATCCATGTTCAATCCTACAGTGCCAGATAAGTGAATAAGCCCTGGCACGAGGAGAATTTATCAACTTTTCCCACTTCATTAAACCTGAAATGTAATATAAATAAAGACTCTCTGTCAAGAAGTAAAGTGTATCAAGAGAAAAGAAACATTGTGAAAAAGACTGGGCGTGATGTTAACACCCCAACTAGCCAGCTCGTAACACTTTAGAAATAGCTAGAGATTTAACAATACCATAAATATGTATATATATATATATATATATATATATATATATATATATATATATTATATATATATATATTATATATTTATATATATATAAATATTTTTTTTTAACCAGCGGCACTTTAGGCTTTCCAGCCTTCGGCCCCAATGACATTTGTCATTGCGAGGCTGGGGAACCTGAGGACTTTCCTTCCAACCCGGTCAGGAGCTTCGCTCCTTCCCATCCACAGAGGGTTTATCACAGGAGCCGTTCAGGCTATTCAGTCAAATTTCCGGCCGTAAACATTTCTTCAAACGCCGACGCCCGGGTTTGAACCATGAACACCTGGTCGCCAGTACAACGCGAAGCAAACATTACACCAGCGCGGCTCCCGTTTATATATATATATATATATATATATATATATATATATATATATATATATATATATATATGTGTGTGTGTGTGTGTGTGTTTGTGTGTGTGATTAAGGACAAATTGTCCTCTTTTAGTTATTTAAGTATGCCTATTATTTATGTATATATATAAATTGATCTCATGTGATTTGACAGTCCTAACCAAAAGAATCTTAGGTACAGGACTAATAAAGTTATAGAAAAAAATTGTATATTACTAACTTTTAACAACCGGTATTGGTTGATTTGATCACATAGATTAATACTGGTGTTTGTGTGTGTGTTTGTGTAATTAATTACCATCACACCACACTAGCATTACGCTAGACATTAGACGTAGCTATCAGACATACTAGTCAAGAATAGGTCTGATTGAGGTCGTAGGGTGGTAGTAGAAAGGTGCTCTGAAAACTCACCAATAATTGTTATATTCAGGGGCCTTCACAGCTGACCTAATTCAGTACAATAGAAACAAATAACAACAACAGTTCATAGCATCAAAATCCACCACAGCTGGCACTATCTTGGTATCATCTGATACACCTTTATGTCCAGGATATCTTATCAACTTCAATAACCATCTACCCTCTCGCGACAAAGACTGAGAAATAGATGAGTACTGGTGTTGAAGGTGGATAGAGTAACTTATAGTTATCGGGAGGAGAGATCAAATACTGACTCTCCCTCCGACCACTCAATAACTTCGTTGCAAACGACAGTCACCCTGCCCCTCTCTCTCTCTACTGGGAGTAAGGTAAAATACACAAATGTGACTCCACGACAACAAGTGCAAGTACAGATAGAAAGATATAGTCCAATCCACTACTCAAATGACATATCCTCTATAAGGCTAATGTATTAACAAAATATGGTAACGGAAAAAAATATCGACCACAACATCAACAACAGCAAAATGCATGTATCAATGTAAATAAAATCAAGGCTAGAAATCGAAAAATAATAATAATAGTTCCTGCAGAGGTGGTTCCCAAGATATCGGGTGGATGTTGATGCAAACATATGTTCAACTGATGCAGTAATACTGCTATGGTGGTAGTGGCTGGTATATATTGGTGATGTAGACATAGCGCGAATGCGTGTTGGAAAGTTCGTCAAGGTGGACATCTGTGTAGCAGTGCAGACTTGTATCACAACATGTAACATACAAGAGTGTGTGGCATTCATCACATTGAAAGGTGTAGATGTAGAGTTGATGGAACCATATGTTGTACGTGTTACAGGTATGGAGTCACAAATATTGGTAAACAGCTGTGTACGTTTTTCTCACCATTTATTATAGTCACAGCAACAAGACGTAGACAAATCCATGTCAACATGACACAGGAACATGGCGGATATGAAGACAATTCACTACAAGTGCATGTTCCAATAAATATATGATTATCAATGTGTTGCAGACTCCAAGTTAACTCTCATTCCACAACTAGCAGAAGAAAACCCCGCATTACAGAACGGGTAAATAACTGTATAAATATCCAACAGTTTCATTCTGACTTTTCTTAAGTCGCTCTCCTTAAGTCAACCCCAAACATGGCGGGCGACGAAAATAGCATAGTCCATCCCTCTAATCGGACGTATCAAAGATAGGCTGTCCTTTCGAAGATAGTCTTATATAACTCCCTCGTACATCAGGCGAGTTTTCACTTTCAAAGTTATAATAGCAATAACTGATAATTCATCTGGTCTTCCACTAAAGATAATTATATATTAGGCCTCTATAAAGCAGTAAACACTGTGGATTCCTCATCTGTAGACATGAGCGTCTAAGTTCAAAGATATATACCGCTAAGCATGCGGGTTTTAGAATAACATCTATTCTCATGGGTCTCTGCGTGTAAATCTAGACCTAACGGTCTTAGATGGCTCCAACGAGCATAACAAGTAGAATACTCTGCCTTTCAACCATTCGTGAGCTCTCGTCACCGGTTGACTCAAAATATGATCCTTACAAAGGAAGTGTGAAAGTTTCGTCTTTTTACCTTGCTACGAATTCCTAACACAACTTAGAAGCAACTGCCGTCTTCCTGACGAACAGAAATAACACAGGGGACTTTCAATAACAGTGGAAGAGTTTCCATCCCCAGAGGCAATGCAGAGACGTAATCAGACATTCCGTCTGACAGACCCAGTTCAACAAAAACGGCCTCCCGCCAGAAATCTTCTACAAACTCTACTAGTTCGGGCATGCGCAGTTCGCATCCCCTCTGACCTATGCAGTCAGCTGGTATAACCTTTTAGGGGAGTAACTACATATTTACTTTCCCTCAAAGCAAAAAATGAGTATTCGCCCTTAGATTAGGGTTCAATCGAAATATTTTCAAACATAACAAGTATACAGACAGACTACATTATCAGTTATGAAAACTGCACGTAACAGATGTGTTACTACTTTCTCCAGCAGAGACCCCCCTGAAAGAAAAAAGTCCCTACCCTCACACAAACTAAGCCGCTGACTTCTCCTTGTCAACCACAGCTAATAAATTCCACTGAATGCTACTGTCCCACCGTGCTCGTACACACTCCCTCTTTCCCGAACAATTTATGAATGCACTTTAAATTAGTCCGTCTTCTTTGGCCCACTTGCATATAAGAATCCGCTGGAATTACGCTTGTTCGCAGCATAGCAGGCGGCGAGATGCTATAAGTTAGTAATGTCAGTCATCGAGTATGGTCTGGGAATACTCACGCTTTCAATGTGAACGATTGGAACGCATTCAAAATGAAGGAATGCGTGTAATCATGATTCGAAAGGTCCTAAATGGATGGCTCCAAAATGAATGGAAAACTTTCATAGAAGCATCGAGCCTCCAAGACCTGATATGGATCTATTGTCCTCGTCATGCAGGGGTACGTGGCAATGAAAGAGCTGACAGACTAACTTCAAGAGCACCCATAGAAGGTGCACTGGACATGGATAAGAGAAAATACTAAGGGTAATTCAAGATCGCCTATTAGAGAATGACAATGCAATCGATGAATCATCAAGGCTAAGACTGCTGGAATTTGGCAGCAAACGTAATACCAGCAGGGATGGACGCATCAGAGGACGCATCCGCCGTGTATACAACCAGTGCGCAACAGGAACAATTAGCATTCATACCCTTCGACATCTGCTGAGGGAGACTGAGCACCTATGGGTTTACCTGGAGTGCAATGACGACGATTCTAATCAACAATAACAATAACATTAACTATGTACATACGAGAATGAAGAATGTAAGTGGATTATCTCTACATCAGGTGTCGGCAACCAGTAGATCCCCTTTTACCGTTAGATCGCAATGCATATTTTGGTAGATCGTTAGGCGATTATGAAAAAAAAAATTTTGAGACTAGGGACATTTCGGACTAGACCTCTCCCGCTGGCATTTAAAATCGCGGTGTCCCCAGGATCAAAGGTACTTTTTCTGCATTCCAAATGAAAACTCTCGAGCTAGCCTACTAAAATATATTCGTGAACTGCAAGAGATAGGAATGCGATCTTTCCTTTGTAAGGTTCACCATCCTCCTGCGCTTAACAAAAACATTCACACGCACACACGTGTGTGGATCTATAGAGAGCTCAGTTTTTCTAAAGTAGATTTCAAAAGGTCCTGGGCTTTCGACCCCTGCTCTACATCGTCTGCCTGTAAACACCTTGCGAGACAAACTGGCAAGCTGACAGAGGCGAACGGAATTGGTAAGACTAATCTATTTATGGAGTTTTTAATGTGCATTGACTATTAGAATTTAACACAGTAATTTAAACAGAAGTTTTCTGAATCGTTAACACAATAAGCATTCCTATGGTAACCGAAAGTTTATAATGGCACAAACAGAGCAAATATATTTATCAAGTAGTAGCTGAATACAGATGCGCATGCCCTGTGTAGTTCCCATGGTCTAATGCACCGACACATCAGGTTAGTCCTAAATTTAGCTGTTTAAAGTACGAACAGAATAAAATACAAGGGGACAAGCTGCAATGGTGGCTCTGTGCTCCTAGGAAGCACAAAGGAAAATGGTGATGACTAACTGATACCATAACTGTTATTGTTGGATTTCTTTATGGGTAGATGTTGGTATACTTGATGTGTACTGTCACTGGATACTGACTGGTATATCGTGCTGTAATATGGTTTATCGCGAATGTGTGACATGGAAGTTCGTCAAGGTGGACATCTGTGTAGCAGTGCAGACTTGGATCACAATACGTAACATACAAGAGTGTATGTGGCATTCATCATATTGAAAGGTGTAGATGTGGAGTTGATGGAAGCATATGTTGTACGTGTTACAGATATGGAGTCAAAATATAGGTGAACAGCTGTGTACGTTTTCATCATTTATTCTAGTCACAGCAACAGGACGTAGACAACTCCATACAAGCATGACACAGGAACATGGCGGATATGAAAACAGTTCACTACAATGGCATGTACATAAGTTCCAATAATTATATGATTATCAAAGTGTTGCAGATTCCAATATATCTCTCAGTCCACAACTAGCAGAAAAACCCCGTATTACACAACGGGTAAATACTGTATAAATATTCAAAAGTTTCATACTGACTCTTCTTAAGTCGACCTCCTAAACATGGCGGGCGACGAAATTAGCATAGTCCATCCCTCTAATCGGACGTATCGAAGATAGGCTGTCCTTTCGAAGATAGTCTTATACAACTCCCTTGTACATCAGGCGAGTTTTCATTTTCAAAGTTATAATAGCAATAACTAATAACCCATCTGTTCTTCCACTCCAGATAGTTATATATATTAGGCCTCCATCAAACAGTAAACACTGTGGATTCCTCTTCTGTAGACATAAGTGTCTAAGTTCAAAATATACCGCGAATCATGCGGGTTGTAAAATACTATCTATACTCCTGGGTTTCTGTGCGTACATCTAAAAAACAGTCTTAGATGGCTCCAACGAGCGTAACAAGAAGAATACTCTGCCTTTCAACCATTTGTGAGCTCTTGTCACCGGTTGATCCAAAATGCGTTCAGCTTACTCTGTGAACAAAAGAAGTGTGAAAGTTTCGTCTTTTACCTTGGAACGAATTCCTAACACAACTTCATAACAACTGTCGTCTTCCTGACGAACAGAAATAACACAGGGGACTTTCAATAACAGTGGAGGAGTTTCCATTTCCAAAAGGCAATGCAGAGAAGTAATCAGACATTCCGTCTGACAGACCCAGTTCAACAAAAACGGCCTCCCGCCGGAAATCTTCTACACACTCTAGTTTGGACATGCGCAGTTCGCATCCCCTCTGACCTATTCAGTCAGCTGGTATATCCTTTTAAGGAGCAGTAACTACATATTTACTTTCCCTCAAAGCAAAAGATGAGTATTCGCCCTTAGATTATGGTTCCAATGAAAAATACATTAGACCCAAAAAATCTTATTCAGAATATTTCCAAACATAACAAGCATACAGACAGACTACATTATCAGTTAGGAAAACTGCACGTAACATTAACATACATAAATTATCTTGTCATTGAACTAGATAGGGTATAATTAGTATGCAGACTTTCACTTTTGAGACTTACTTTTATTTTTATAACTTTTTCAGCTTGCTTTTGCCGTGAAGCATATACTAGGAAAAGAAAGATGCATTTTTGAGTAAGGGATGTCGCATTGGCAACTGTGAGCCCATGTTGTTGTAGACTTTATGTAATGTTGTCTATCCATCTGCCTTTTGGTCTTCCCGTGGTGCGTAGTAATGATTAATCGGGCTCCATGTTAATGAGAGAGCCAAACCACTAAATTTTCTTCTCCCAAAATACTTGATGCAGATTGTACTCCTACACTTTTTCTTATGTCATTTCTCAGTCTGTCTCTCTTGGTAACATTGATGGCTTTTCTTAAGCATCTCATTTCACAACCTGTGATTTTCCTCTCTTGTGCTTTGGTTAGAGACCATGTTTGACACAGATAGCAAAGAGTAGGGAGAAAACACTATTTATTCCCGTTGTTTAGCTTCCAAACTGATATTCTGATGTTTGATTAAATCACTGCAGTGGCTTTTTTGACATCTTGTTTCAGTTTCTCGGCTATGTCTTTCATTTTCTGTGAAAATTATTCCTAGGTATTTGAACTCTGGAACCTTAACTTGTGTAAGCTTGATGTTGTTGACTTACTTATTTAGTCGTTCCTCTTCCACTGTGGGGTGTAGAGGTTTACCAGAGAGAGTGTCATGCAATCTGATCGGCTGTTTTCTTCCTAGCCTTGTTCCTATCTAGTCCTTTATCTTTCAGAGATTGTCATATGTTGTCCTCCCAGTGGATTATCGGTCATCCTGGAGGGCTGGATCACAAGTTCTTAGTTTCCCATATTAGTCGTGGTAGTCGATCTTCTTCCATTCTGCAGACATGGTCAAACCATTGTAGTTGGGACTATTCTACTTGGATTTGCAGTGGCTGGGTTTTAAGGCCTTGCTGTATCGTCTGGTTACGAACTAAGTTTGTTCCTCTTCGTTCTAATTTTGACAAATACTCTCTGCTTCAAGATGTTCACAGCTTCCATCGCCGGATTAGTCTCCAATATTACCATCGTAACGGTAATGATTCTACCAGGGTTTCCGATACTGATGATATCTTTCGTCGTTTTGACAGACCCAAACAAGACTGGACTCCAGCTCCAGGAGCTTCTCATGCTCTGGATTTATATATTGCCAATACTTTACATGACATTAACCATCTTGCTCTACCCCGTCTCCGTCGATCTAATCTCATGTCTTCTGAATTGCAGGCATTGTCACGCCTTAGAAAACGTGAGGATTTTGTTATCAAGCCGGCATACAAAGGTGGTGCAATGGTTGTTTGGCGTAAGGACTTATACATTCATGAAGGAGTTACACAGCTAGGTAACACCACCTTTTACTCACCTTGTTCTGGTGATGCAACAGTCCGGAATAATCTTACTGTTTATAAGACTATCCGTTGCCTTGTCCATAGTGACCTTCTTCCTTCTGGTGCTTTATCTCTCCATATTTTTGATAGTAGTCTAGGTAAGCCTTCCTTTTACATGCTTCCTAAGGTGCATAAAACTGCTAATCCCTGGTAGGCCTATTGTTTCCACCTGTTCTTGTCCCACTGAACGTATCTTTATGTACTACTGCTTACACTAACATGACGACACGTAAACAGTATTGACAGCCGGTAGTATAACAAATCGCTGGTGAACTTCAATTCTTTATTACCTCAAATGAGAACGGGTCGGTGGGTGGGATGTGTGTATGGGATGGATGGAATGGATGGTATGTATGGGATGGATGGATGTTATGTATGGGATGGATGTTATGTATTGTATGGATGGATGTATTGTATTGTACTGTACTGTAATGTATGTATGTACATACATATAATTCATTTAGACTTCCCAGGCTATTAGAAGAGACCCCGATGCCATCACAAGAGCAGCTATGATATGGACTCCTGAAGGAAAACGAAAGAGAGGCCGACCAAGAACAACTTGGCGGAGGACTGTGGAGGCTGAGATGCAAAAAATGAACCAGTGTTGGGGCACTGTACGAAGGATGGCAACCGACCGAGCAAAGTGGAATCAATTTGTTGCTGCCCTACAAGAAAGACGCCACCAGGCGTGATGGCCACTGACTGCTTTGACGGTCGGTGGCTAAGGATCAAAGAAAGAAGCTATCACAAAATTTTTTGCCACCCACCAAAGTTGCAGTTTTCAAATTATATAACGTGCACTTCTGACCTTTGCCCTAAATTACACAATGTTCAGTTTTATTCACCAAAGTTGTAGTTATATTTTAAATAATAAATAGAAAACACGTAAAGCAAGGTATAAAAAAATCTATAGATATTTGCCATTAGATTGTTTCCCTTCGACAGGAGGAGGGTAAATTACATCCCCTGAAAAAAAACCAACATAATTTAGTTCAAAAACTTTACAAAAATAGTTAAAATAACTTCATTCAGAACACCAGCCGTCAGAGGAATTAATTCCTATTTTCAGACATAAGTGATCACGAAGCTCTTATACAGAGCTGTGTCCATTCTAAATCTGTGCTAGGAGAAGTGTGCATTCCCAAAATTTTGGGGTAAGTGTAAACACATTATTTACTAATGTAAATTTTATAGGTTTCTTGCTAAGTGGTTATATACGAGGCTGGCAATCTCAACATATGAAAATAGTATATGCATGAACCACTACTGCAACAGCTGGTGATTGTTTCTGACTAGTCGTGTGGTCAAACCCGACAACAGAGATGACCCCAGAACTCAGATGTGTAAGGATGAGTAATGAGTGATGGTTACGTCACATGTTCCTAAAGTGTATAGAATCATTTTGTGAGATTTACATACCTTTTTAATTGCATTCCAGGCAAATCATTATCCACGCACTCCAGACGCAGTTTCTTAGTTAATACCCAGAAGGATATTGTTGAATTTTCATCATATTCCCTGAGTTACATGGTGTACTCGGGAATTTAATTCTTCTGAGGGATTAATATTGGTGGGTAGAAAAGGATCCCGTTACACGCTCATTGAGGCATATTGGGAATATGGTGTTAGGCCCATATTTTCTTGACCAACGGCACATTACGGGTGATGTGGTCAGCATCACGCCGGCTGCCTTAACCTTCCCAGAGTTGCTCTTGTACCCATTTGGGGCTGGGTAGACCCAGGAGCCGTTTGAGGCCTAAAAAAATCCCATCTCATCTGGGGATCGAACCATAGACCACTCTAGGAAGCCAGTGCCCTAACCACTATGCTACCGCGGCTCCATTGGTGGGTGGAGCGCATGAAAATGGGCCTGTCTGTTTGCGGAGAACAAATGTACTCAGCAGAAGGCATTTGTTTCTTTCTATTTGTCACAGTTTGTGGTTACAAGCCATCAGACGACTGTGATAATTACGCCGCTAGTTTGAGAGAAGAGCATCAACACCAACCGTCGAAATCGGACAAATTGAGTGAAGAAGTGCCCTCATCACCAAGAAGTGATGAAAATCACGGCTGCAGGACTCATCTGGAGCTAAGTTTTTTTTTGTGAAAAAGGCTACAGCAAAAATCAAAGACATTCTAAAGCCCATTCTAAACCTCAGTGAGGAAACTTTAATTTCAATTTTCACCAAATTGTCCATATTTATTTTCCCATGTTAAAGACTAATTGACTATTAAATTTGTTGTATGTTATTTTAGACTAAACAATAATAGTTGATTCAGTTTATATGTACGAAAGCAAATGTATGAGCCAGGTCTTTCTTGATATATATATATATATATATATATATATATATATATATATATATATATATATATATATATATATATATATATATATATATATATATATATATATATATATATATATATATATATATATATATATATATATATACAGCCATTACTTATAAGATGACATTCGTTGGATTACACCAACTGGGGGCTTGAACGGCCCAGAACCATTGCATAAGCATAAACCCTTCACAAAAGTGGACGGACCAGATAATAAGTTAACAAATCTGCTCAGCCCTTAAGCAGCGTTTGTTCTTGACTTCTGGGAATATCTTGTGAAGGAACGCTTCCCTAAGGTAGAAGCGCCATTCATCTTCTATCTACATCTTTGCCAAGAGTAATCTTGCACGAAGATAGATACCTGGGACGACCTACTTTTAGATACGCTTGAGTTGTGACCATTAGTTGACCACCACTGCAAAGCAAGGGGAGGCAATACTGTGACATAAATTGTGTTAAATCTGTGATAAACATTCTTAAGCTGCCCTTTTGTCAAGAGTCTGTGCCCTTGAAGATTATGAATATGCTTGTTGTTAAATGAGGGGATGGACAATAAATGCATGTACAGAGTTAGAGATAAATGATGAAACCATTAGATGATTTCCCATATTTTTCATGAATGACCTTGCACAAAATACCAACTTGGGAAAATGTAAGAACTTCTGGTCAATATTTAACTGATAACGATGTTACATTTGACAATACAAATGCTGTGATCAACTTAACAATAGGTAATTTGTTTGAAGTAATGCTAATGATGAAGGATTCATGCAGTTGCTGGCACATGAGAAATGAATCACATTTTTAAAAGATCAGCAAAAATTGAATTTCATTCTGAACATCCAGGGATCGCACACTATTTCTTTGCAGCACCTAGTAACAAAGCAAACACAAGCAGTCGTATTTCACTGATGGAAAAGTCACTTGACGAAATAAAGAAATAGGTTCTATGTGGATTCTATCAATGGAATATTGCTTCTGCAATATTATTTAAAGAAAGTGTTATAATGTCAGTTCCACGATTATTTACAAGGAAATAAACTGAATTGTTGAAGATGAAAATATCAGTTATATAATACTAACATAATAATAATAACTTTATCCATACTGATTACACGTTCTCATTTGTTGTCTTAGTATATGTTTTACATTGTGTCAACATTTTGCTATGACAACATTGTCCTCAGTTTTGTGGACTAAAGTGTCCACAAAAGGACAAAAAAGTGATATGTAACTTTCCTTTTTTCTCATTTCTAATCTTAGTGTATTGTTTTATTGTTTGTTTGCCATTATAGCATTTTCTTATCAGTACATTCATTCTTCGACTTGTAGCCTCATGTTTTACATGTACTTTCTTTTATTAAATAGCACACCTTCCCTGCACAGTGTCATTTTGATGTTGTGAATAATGGTAATTTATTGTGCAATGAAATGTGAATATTGTATTGCCAAGATGGTATAGTAGCAATGATTTGTCTGTACATATTGTTTCATTTACTGATATCAACTCCGCCTATGCCGGTCCCAAGCCCGGATGAAAAAGTAGGAGGGCGGCCTGCATGGAGGCCATAAGGAGACAGCCCCTCCACCATGCAAAGGTACAACAGGCCAATCACCTGTTTGCTTTAAACTATGATTACGAGTAATATAAGAGAGAAAACCGGACTGATTCTAAAGGCGACGAACTAGAACGGACTACGACTTATGGAACTTGGAACACAAGAAGTATAAATGGGAAAGAAGAGGAGCTGGTGGAAGAGATGAGGAAAGCAAAACTAGAAATCATGGCTATTACCGAAACAAAGAAAAAGGGACAAGGAGTCATGGATGTCGATGGCAACACGCTGCTATACAGTGGTGTACCCACATCTGAAAGAGCTAAAGGGGGCGTGGGTTGCATTGTGGCCAAAAACCAGAAAGATAGTATCAAGGGATGGAACTTTGTCTCGGAGCGCATTATGGTTGTAAAACTAAAAGAAGGAGAAACCATAGTCAACCTGGTCATAGTGTATGGGCCAAATGAGGATGAGAGACCAGAGGTCAAGGAGGAATTCCTCGAGCTGCTTCAAAGGACAGTGGATGACTGCCTAGATGAAATTATCATGCTCGGAGATTTCAATGCCAGAGTTGGAAATGACCATGCTAGATGGGGTGGAGTTATCGGAAAATATGGAGAAGATACTCTCAATGACAATGGAAAGCGACTCCTCAGATTCTGCAGTGAGCAGAATCTGATCATTACCAACACAACGTTCCCCCATAAGCGCATACATACATATACTAGGTGTGAACCAACAAAGAATGAGAAGTCAGTGATCGACTATGCCATTGTTAGGAGGAGCTCATTCAAATATGTCCGGGATGCTAGAGTCTGGAGGGGGCCAGAGATTGGAAGTGATCACTACCTGCTTACAATTAAAAAAAAAACTGAAAGAGTTGCTCAGCCTAGAAACTGCCCAGCATCCCACACGAAACCAAGTAAACGAACGGAAGAAATGAGCATTAAGACCTACAAGCTGAGAGCCAGAAATTAAGACCAGATATCAGGGGCTTATTGCTACAGCGGTGAGAAACACAGAAAAACAACCTGATGACTTGGAAACCCTGTGGCTTAAATTCAAGGACATCATAAAGACAGCTGCTGCAGAAGCATGTGGTGAAGTCCGACTTGGGAACAAGAGAAAGAGGACACCTTGGTGGACAGCGGAAGTCAAAGAGAAAATAAGAGAGAAGAAAATGGCATGGAAACAATACTTAGGAGCTAAAGACACAGCAGGACAAATAGAGAAATAGAGAATATGTGATACTCAGAACAGAAGCAAAGAACAAAGTGCTAGCAGCAAAACAGAAGTCCTGGGAAGAATGTGGAGAAAAGCTAGAAAAAGATGCGCAAGAAAACCAGAAATTGTTCTATAAGACCCTAAAGAACAAGAGGAAGGAAAAACAATGCCCTCTCAAATTTATAAAGGACAAGCAAGGCACATTTCTTACTGTCCCGAAGGAAGTAATGGAAAGATGGAAAGAATATTTCTCAGAACTCCTTGATGGTGAGCAAGGTCAAGCATCAGAAATGATAACCACTAGCACAGAAGAGGAAACCAATGGTGATGAAGATGACATAAAGATGGAAGAACTGAAGGCAGCACTGGAGAAAATCAAGATGGGCAAAGCAGCAGGGCATGATGGTAAAACACCAGAAATGGTTAAGTACATGGGAGAACAAGGCAACCTATTACTATTAAGGGTCCTACAGGCAGCGTGGTTCAATAAGACCATACCAACGGACTGGGAGATTGCCATCATAACACCGATTTTCAAAAAGGGTGACAATCAACAATGTGGAAACCATAGAGGCATATCCCTTCTCAGTGTCTCTGGTAAAATCTACTCTAGAATCCTAGAGCAGAGACTCCGACGCCTAGCTGAGCCACAATTGGATGAGGTCAAGTGCGGATTCCGAGCAAACCGAAGTACCCAAGACCTAATCTTCACACTCAGACAGCTGAGTGAAAAGGCTCTTGAGTATAAGAGTGAGATCCATCTTTGTTTCATAGATCTGGAAAAGGCGTTTGGCAGGGTCCCCTGGAGCAAACTTTGGGACTGTTTGGCAAGGAAGAACATTCCAGCCCCTGATTCATGCTATACAGAGCTTCTACAAGTCTTGCAGAAATTATGTGAGGACAGCAAACCATAAGTCAGAAGAGTTCAGGACCACCACTGGTGTAAGACAAGGTGATATCCTGTCACCTTATCTTTTCATACTCCTCATGGACGATGTCATCAAGGCATGTAAGGAGAGAACAAGAAAGTATTCAGTGGGGCACTGAGACAGGTCTGTATTTCAGAGCTGGCATTTGCTGATGATGTTGCCCTGATTGCTAAATCAGAGGCACATCTCCAATCCAACCTGCAAGTCTGGAAGGAAGAGCTGGAGAAGAGAGGGATGGTCATAAGTAGCTCTAAAACAAAATCCATGGTGATATCACGAGAAGAAAGAAGACATCAGATTAAGCTGGGAGAACAGGTCCTGGAGCAGCTTGACCACTTTAAATATCTGAGCTATTATAGACCGAAAGGGAGGCATCAAAGAAGAGATGGCCACTCGAAAAGCAGCAGCTGGGAGACTTTTTCAGGCTATAAATTGAGAATTCTTCAGCAAGAAAGAGGTTGGTAAGAAAACGAAGATGGCTGTATACCGCTCCACCTATGTCCCAGTCTTGACATATGAATGCGAGTCATCGGCAATGACTACAACCCACAAAAGCCAGATCCAAACCTCAGAAATGAGGTATCTGAGGAAGGTGGTTGAAATAACAAGAAGAGACATGGTCCGCAACCAGACGATACGTCAAGGCCTAAAATGCCACCCCCTGCAGACCCAAGTTAGAACAGTCCCAATTAAGATGGTTTGGCCATGTCTGCAGAATGGGAGAAGTTCGGCTACCACGACAAGCATGGGAAACAAAGAGCCAGGGATCCAGACCCCCAGGACGATCCAGAGTCCGCTGGGAGGACAACATTAGACAATCTTTGAAGGACCGAGGACTAGAATGGAACCAGGCCGGGAGGAAGACAGCCGATAGGATAGTCTGGCGCTCTCTCTTCCAAACCTCTACACCTCACGGTAGAAGGGGAACGACTAAGTAAGTAAGTATAAATGTACTACAATAATATTAATATAAACTCTAATTAAATTATTCCAGTCTCTGACACTTTATCAACTTCCCAACTCCTGGGTAATAATTATAATGGGGATTACCTGGGTTAATAATAATGGTGTTCCTAAGTATAATCCCGGAACAGGAGACCCCAATTTATGTAGAAAGATTAATTTGCTGGAGAGGTTATGATGGTAAATGATAAGAATGATAGATCTAGATGTGTTAACTGTGTGAGGTCAAGCTATGTAAGACCTTGAGTCTAGTGGTTGATGCAGATGAGTTCTCAAGGGACCTAACGATACCTCTCTAGATCTCACACGGTGTTGTAAATTATTTCTAATGTATGGTGTTTGATGTGGCTAGTGTCTAGGGGATGCAATGAAATGATGGTACATCAAAACAACACAGTATAACTCTCTAATAGAATCTTAATAACTCTGTGGTTTTGGTTTTCAATTAGGAAATATTTGGAAAGATGGCAGATTTGGCCAAATTTAGATCTGCTGCTGTGCTAGCTGCAAAAGAAATGAATATGGATGGACCCGAGTTGGTTCAGTATGTAACCTCAGAGATTGATAAATTTATTGCACGAGAAGATAAGGTTGGCTGATGAAAGAAAATTAGAATCAGATAGATTAGCTGAGGAGAAGAAATTAGAAGTAGAGAAAGAAATTAAAAGGTTGCAGATTGAGGCTGACAAAGAGGCTAGGGCATTGGAGGCGGACCGGGAGGCTGAAATAAAGCGGCTCCAATTTGAAGAAAAGAAATTGGAGGCTGAGGCTAAGAAATTACAGATGGAGGCTGAGGAAAGAAAACAGGCTGCAGAAAGGGAAGCAGAAAAGGAGAAGAAGAGATTACAGAGGGAGCACGAGTTACGACTAAGGGAGTTGGAATTCCAGGGCCATGCTCCTGAAGGCAGTAACAGCCCTCCTACCTCCGATGCCACTGCTAGTCAGGGAGCCCCAAACTCGGCCATGGGGTTCCATTTAGACCATTTTGTTAAGAGGGATGATAACATTGAGTCATTTTTATCCAGAATTGAGGTTTTAGCCACCACCTATGGGTTAGAGAAAGAAATTTGGAGTTTAAAGTTATCCCAGGGTCTTAGGGGAACATCTTATGAAGTGTTTGCAAAGATGAGCAAATTTTGTGGCTAGAGCAAATTTGGGGCAGTTGTTGCGTGAGAGTGACAGAATTAACAGAGTGTGGAAATGATTTAATAGGTGTATGTTTTATTTGTTAAATTGAACATTTCGTTTTACTCATTGCCATACTCATTTTTACATGACTATTGTGATGTATGATTGAGAGATAATTGTTAGCTCTCATGTTTTGGGGACAATTGAGTGTGTTATTTTAAGGTATTAAATGTGGACTTGCAATTTAATGTTTCAATAATTAATGTTTGACGCATGAAACCAAAACAAAACTATGATATCCATTTTCTGCAGGTTTTCTACTTTTGATTTCTGTAATTTGTTATGCATGTTTATTGTGATTGTTTTTTTCCCGTTAGGAAGTTGACCACGTGACCTCTGTTGAGATAGCTATAAACAGCGCGGTCAGAAAAACTAAAACGTCGCTCGCAAACAGCCGTGATCTTTGCGGAGCTGCGATATCTGCGCCTTCCAGCCGACACAACTTGCAAAGGAAATCCTGATAGAATTGTTTGGTCAGCTCAGTGTGAATTAGCATACCAGGAATTAAAAGAGAAACTCACGAGCAAGCCTATCCTAAAATTGCCTGATTTGACTCAGGAATTCGTGATAAGAACGGACGCAAGCAATGTGGGCCTGGGAGCCGCTTTGTTACAAAGGTCCTCTTCACAAGAGGGGGAACTGAACCCAGTCGCTTATGCTAAAGCGGAGCAAAACTATTCAACAAGCGAAAAAGAATGTTTAGCTTTGATCTGGGCGATACGAAAGTTCCAGATCTATATCTAGGGTAGAACATTCGTGGTCCAAACGGATCATGAACCCCTCGTATTCTTATCACAGGCAAAGCACGAAAATGCTCGTTTATTACGATGGTCGTTGCTCCTACAGCCATATTCATTCACTATTGAATACATCCCGGGGTCACAGAATGTGGGTGCAGATTTCCTCAGTAAGCATCCCTGTGATCAAAATCAGAATATTCACAAGACCTAAGGAGCAAATTTTGATCTATGTGTATCACTGTTTTGGAACTTGCGTCAGTGCACGTTCTCAAATGGGGAGATGTGTGATAAAATTACATTGATACACCGATAAAATTATTATTCGTAAGTAAAAAGTAAGATAGGTAGAAATAAAAATAGTTAAGTTGTGGCGCGTCTTGCTAATGATAATTTGAGACAAGCCAGGAAAAAACATGGTGCTTATTTCAATAAGAAAGCGAAGGATAGAGAACTAAATGTGGGAGAGAAGGTGCTACTTCTATTACCCGGCAGCAGTAACAAATTACAAATGGGATGGCAAGGTCCATATACAGTTCTAGAGAAGGTGTCTAGAACAAATTATAAAATCGACAAGAAGGGGAAAGAGAAAATATATCATGTGAACCTTCTAAAGAAGTATCTGGACAGTATGTAACCTCAGAGGTACCTTCCCCCACGCCAGTCAGTGCTTTGATTTAGCAAGGGTACCATCGCTTGCCAATGACCTTGAAAATATCGGTAACAATTTTGACGGAATTAGCCTTGTTTCGGACCAACAGAGGGGAGGGGAGAGGCAAGTGTATTTTTAAAATGAGACTTTTGACACAAGTGGTTGAAACACTCAAAATTGTAGGCAAACGCGAGCGATATTGTTAGCGGCAGATGGGAAAATACGCCACTACACCAAAAACATTGTTCGTTCCATAGTCATGCAGTTTGGCACACCCAGCCCTCTTTGCTTGCAAATTGGTACATTTTATGACGTCACAGACTTGTTGTTTCGAATTGAACTACACGGACAGCGGGGAGAGAGATGGCGTGTTTATGTAATATTAGAAATTGAAACTCACATGGAAAATACTAGGGCCATCAAAGTTGGGCAGTTTTATAGCTTATGATCTCCTGATAAATAATATGTTTAAAAATACAAAATCACCCAGATAATAAGGAAGTTATTGACAAAAGACTATTGGTTCGTACACACAGACGCTCGTCTCTGCATTCACTAACGGTTACTTTTGGACGCGTTAGAGGAAATGAGACAAGAAAGGGTACAATGTAATCTGATTTTGGGAGGGGCGGGGGAGGTAGAAAGAGGGAGAGATATTATGGGATGACCTAAAACTAAATATATTTTAGCAATGGAAATCTTGAAGTGAGTGAGAGGCAGAATTTGTTAGGTCAAAAAACAAGACGGTTTTTAACTTTTAATGCCAAAATGTGACCGACGTACATTTTGAAAATTGAGCCGTAATTTTGACTTTTCAAAATTCAAATTGAAAAGTTTAGTCTTCCGATCTGATTGGCCAACGCATTTTATATTATGGAAAACTTAGATAGGCTATTCGCCATTTTGTAGAAAGCTGTCCCTGAAGCAGGTCGATGTGATCCTAGAAGTTTGACTTTTATTTGTAACTAAATCTAAAAGTATATGCCAGCAGCAAAGCTGAATTTGTGCCATCCATCGAACTTGTGCTTATTTCATTGAATTCTGGTAAGAAGAATATCTATATTATTATGTAATATTTGCAAAGGCAAAAAGTGGGAAAGTGTATGACATGCCTAAAGAGACAGTTGGGGTATACATATTTGATTTATGTTTGAATATTGCATTGTTGTAATTAAAAATTATTGTAAGACTAAAGTAGAATAGCAAGCCTCTGTGTTCACTGAACACTATTGATTGCCTGGAGTGTTATATTTATTTTGTAATAGAAGAAAAGAAAGCTGAAATACGAGTGAAGACAGTAATGTCTCCAGTACAGCGTATTCTCTATAATAATTGTCAAGTGGAGCTCTGAGAGCTGATGTTCTTTACAGAGCCATATCATCGATTGTATCTTCACGAAGGAAATTTCAGGTTATGTGCCACAATCTGGACACTTACTTACTTACTTAGTCGTTCCCCTTCTACCGTGAGGTGTAGAGGTTTGGAAGAGAGAGCGCCAGACTATCCTATCGGCTGCCTTCCTCCTGGCCTGGTTCCATTCTATTTAGCGGGCACTCTGACACTTTATCTGGAGAAAACTGTTTCCCTACCCATTAACAGAAACTCTCGGGGAAATGATGACATAAACAGTCTCTCCAATAACTGACTCACATTATTATTATTACTTAACAGTCTGTGAAACACCTTACGGAACATTTTAATATAAATAATATTATTGTTGGACCAAGAGTCCTTATTTTCAGTTCACTTTTAGTGTAACATACATTTTCTTCAGTTTTAAAAGACCTGTCCAAAAGAGATTGCAGGACAGGCACAATAAAATTGTAAAAAATATTTACTAATTGAAAACTAAAACCACAGAGTTGTTTTGATGTACCATCATTTCATTGCATCGCCTAGACACTAGCCACATCAAACACCATACTTACTTACTTAGTCGTTCCCCTTCTACCGTGAGGTGTAGAGGTTTGGAAGAGAGAGCGCCAGATCATTCTATCAGCTGTCTTCTTCCTGGCCTGGTTCCATTCTAGTCCTCGGTCCTTCAAAGATTGTCTAATGTTGTCCTCCCAGCGGACATACATACATACATTCAAACACCATACATTAAAAATAATTTACAACACCGTGTGACATCTAGAGAGGTAGCGTTAGGTCCCCTGAGAACTCATCTGCATCAACCACTAGACTCAAGGTCTTACATAGCTTGACCTCACACGGTTAACACATCTAGATCTATCATTCTTATCATTTACCATCATAACCTCTCCAGCAAATTAATCTTGCTACACGAGGACTGGAATGGAACAAATAATATTTGTGTATATTATTAATCAATTGCCTGTGTATACCACACATGTGTTCGGAGATGTGTAGGAAATGAAACCACAGGACAGTTGCTGCCATACTGGCCCAGTTGTAAAAGTGTATAGTTTAAAATACGACAGGCCAGAAAATGGAAACAGTATAAGATATTTGCAAATTATGGCACAAGTGAGCATTGTAAGTCTGTTAGTGTGTTTGTTTGAGTATTTTCTTCTACAGTTACACATTGATTATGCACAAGATGAGTGGCCATTCAGGTCCACTGAACAACCCTTCCAGCTTTCACCACAGTTAAAAGTTCAACAAATAACACTCTCAAGGATGACAACTAGATAGGACATTGTGTACTTTATTAAAAACGTACAGAACAGTTACATCAACTTTAACATCAAGACGACCAGAAAGTGTATTTGAGTTTATTCATTGGAACAATATATATTATAGAAAAGAATTTCCAGTTTATTCAGATTTGTAAATATTTGTACATTCCACTATTTCCAAAATTGAAAGACGCGCCAGCGGTATTAAAAATATAAATTCACAATTAAAATTTATAATGAAAATTCATTTGTTAAAAATTTATACATCTGAATGTACAGATTCCTCCTATAAAAAACAGGAAGTGTGAATGATAATTGAGCGAAATTTTGTGGCTAGAGCAAATTTGGGGCAGTTGTTGCGTGAGAGTGACAAAATTAACAGAGTGTGGAAATGATTTAATAGGTGTATGTTTTATTTGTTAAATTGAACATTTCGTTTTACTCATTGCCATACTCATTTTTACATGACTATTGTGATGTATGATTGAGAGATAATTGTTAGCTCTCATGTTTTGGGGACAATTGGGTGTGTTATTTTAAGGTATTAAATGTGGACTTGCAATTTAATGTTTCAATAATTAATGTTTGACGCATGAAACCAAAACGGTTACTTTTGGACGCGTTAGAGGAAATGAGACAAGAAAGGGTACAATGTAATCTGATTTTGGGAGGGGGGGGGGAGGTAGAAAGAGGGAGAGATATTATGGGATGACCTAAAACTAAATATATTTTAGCAATGGAAATCATGAAGTGAGTGAGAGGCAGAATTTGTTAGGTCAAAAAACAAGACGGTTTTTAACTTTTAATGCCAAAATGTGACCGACGTACATTTTGAAAATTGAGCCGTAATTTTGACTTTTCAAAATTCAAATTGAAAAGTTTAGTCTTCCGATCTGATTGGCCAACGCATTTTATATTATGGAAAACTTAGATAGGCTATTCGCCATTTTGTAGAAAGCTGTCCCTGAAGCAGGTCGATGTGATCCTAGAAGTTTGACTTTTATTTGTAACTAAAACTAAAAGTATATGCCAGCAGCAAAGCTGAATTTGTGCCATCCATCGAACTTGTGCTTATTTCATTGAATTCTGGTAAGAAGAATATCTATATTATTATGTAATATTTGCAAAGGCAAAAAGTGGGAAAGTGTATGACATGCCTAAAGAGACAGTTGGGGTATACATATTTGATTTATGTTTGAATATTGCATTGTTGTAATTAAAAATTATTGTAAGACTAAAGTAGAATAGCAAGCCTCTGTGTATACTCCTATTAAATTGTGTTGAAGAAGACTATGTAAAATGACAGTGGCGTATCTGCCATATGGACCTGAGGTGTGGTCACAATATGATGTGAGTTCATAAAACTTAGGGGCTGGTGCACTTGTAATGCACACGAGGCTGAACCCCATCATGTCATGTAGAGAGTTGAGGGGAAAATATAACACATATGAAAAGGCCAGGGTGTCTTTTATGTTGCAGGGTTTTATTTCCTGTTACCAGCCGGTGACAGGAAAGCTGAAGTACGAGTGAAGACAGTAATGTCTCCAGTACAGCGTATTCTCTATAATAATTGTCAAGTGGAGCTCTGAGAGCTGATGTTCTTTACAGAGCCATATCATCGATTGTATCTTCACGAAGGAAATTTCAGGTTATGTGCCACAATCTGGACACTTACTTACTTACTTAGTCGTTCCCCTTCTACCGTGAGGTGTAGAGGTTTGGAAGAGAGAGCGCCAGACTATCCTATCGGCTGCCTTCCTCCTGGCCTGGTTCCATTCTATTTAGCGGGCACTCTGACACTTTATCTGGAGAAAACTGTTTCCCTACCCATTAACAGAAACTCTCGGGGAAATGATGACATAAACAGTCTCTCCAATAACTGACTCACATTATTATTATTACTTAACAGTCTGTGAAACACCTTACGGAACATTTTAATATAAATAATATTATTGTTGGACCAAGAGTCCTTATTTTCAGTTCACTTTTAGTGTAACATACATTTTCTTCAGTTTTAAAAGACCTGTCCAAAAGAGATTGCAGGACAGGCACAATAAAATTGTAAAAAATATTTACTAATTGAAAACTAAAACCACAGAGTTGTTTTGATGTACCATCATTTCATTGCATCGCCTAGACACTAGCCACATCAAACACCATACTTACTTACTTAGTCGTTCCCCTTCTACCGTGAGGTGTAGAGGTTTGGAAGAGAGAGCGCCAGACCATTCTATCAGCTGTCTTCTTCCTGGCCTGGTTCCATTCTAGTCCTCGGTCCTTCAAAGATTGTCTAATGTTGTCCTCCCAGCGGACATACATACATACATTCAAACACCATACATTAGAAATAATTTACAACACCGTGTGACATCTAGAGAGGTAGCGTTAGGTCCCCTGAGAACTCATCTGCATCAACCACTAGACTCAAGGTCTTACATAGCTTGACCTCACACGGTTAACACATCTAGATCTATCATTCTTATCATTTACCATCATAACCTCTCCAGCAAATTAATCTTGCTACACGAGGACTGGAATGGAACAAATAATATTTGTGTATATTATTAATCAATTGCCTGTGTATACCACACATGTGTTCGGGGATGTGTAGGAAGTGAAACCACAGGACAGTTGCTGCCATACTGGCCCAGTTGTAAAAGTGTATAGTTTAAAATACGACAGGCCAGAAAATGGAAACAGTATAAGATATTTGCAAATTATGGCACAAGTGAGCATTGTAAGTCTGTTAGTGTGTTTGTTTGAGTATTTTCTTCTACAGTTACACATTGATTATGCACAAGATGAGTGGCCATTCAGGTCCACTGAACAACCCTTCCAGCTTTCACCACAGTTAAAAGTTCAACAAATAACACTCTCAAGGATGACAACTAGATAGGACATTGTGTACTTTATTAAAAACGTACAGAACAGTTACATCAACTTTAACATCAAGACGACCAGAAAGTGTATTTGAGTTTATTCCTTGGAACAATATATATTATGGAAAAGAATTTCCAGTTTATTCAGATTTGTAAATATTTGTACATTCCACTATTTCCAAAATTGAAAGACGCGCCAGCGGTATTAAAAATATAAATTCACAATTAAAATTTATAATGAAAATTCATTTGTTAAAAATTTCTACATCTGAATGTACAGATTCCTCCTATAAAAAACAGGAAGTGTGAATGATAATTAAGCGAAATTTTGTGGCTAGAGCAAATTTGGGGCAGTTGTTGCGTGAGAGTGACAGAATTAACAGAGTGTGGAAATGATTTAATAGGTGTATGTTTTATTTGTTAAATTGAACATTTCGTTTTACTCATTGCCATACTCATTTTTACATGACTATTGTGATGTATGATTGAGAGATAATTTGTTAGCTCTCATGTTTTGGGGACAATTGGGTGTGTTATTTTAAGGTATTAAATGTGGACTTGCAATTTAATGTTTCAATAATTAATGTTTGACGCATCAAAACAAAACTATGATATCCATTTTCTGCAGGTTTTCTACTTTTGATTTCTGTAATTTGTTATGCATGTTGATTGTGATTGTTTTTTTCCCGTTAGGAAGTTGACCACGTGACCTCTGTTGAGATAGCTATAAACAGCGCGGTCAGGAAAAACTAAAACGTCGCTCGCAAACAGCCGTGATCTTTGCGGAGCTGCGATATCTGCGCCTTCCGGCCGACACAACTTGCAAAGGAAATCCTGATAGAATTGTTTGGTCAGCTCAGTGTGAATTAGCATACCAGGAATTAAAAGAGAAACTCACGAGCAAGCCTATCCTAAAATTGCCTGATTTGACTCAGGAATTCGTGATAAGAACGGACGCAAGCAACGTGGGCCTGGGAGCCACTTTGTTACAAAGGTCCTCTTCACAAGAGGGGGAACTGAACCCAGTCGCTTATGCTAAAGCGGAGCAAAACTATTCAACAAGCGAAAAAGAATGTTTAGCTTTGATCTGGGCGATACGAAAGTTCCAGATCTATCTCTAGGGTAGAACATTCGTGGTCCAAACGGATCATCAACCCCTCGTATTCTTATCACAGGCAAAACACAAAAATGCTCGTTTATTACGATGGTCCTACAGCCATATTCATTCACTATTGAATACATCCCGGGGTCACAGAATGTGGGTGCAGATTTCCTCAGTAGGCATCCCTGTGATCAAAATCAGAATATTCACAAGACCTAAGGAGCAAATTTTGATCTATGTGTATCACTGTTTTGGAACTTGCATCAGTGCACGTTCTCAAGTGGGGAGACGTGTGATAAAATTACATTGATACACCGATAAAATTATTATTTGTAAGTAAAAAGTAAGATAGGTAGAAATAAAAATAGTTAAGTTGTGGCGCGTCTTGCTAATGATAATTTGAGACAAGCCAGGAAAAAACATGCTGCTTATTTCAATAAGAAAGCGAAGGATAGAGAACTAAATGTGGGAGAGAAGGTGCTACTTCTATTACCCGGCAGCAGTAACAAATTACAAATGGGATGGCAAGGTCCATATACAGTTCTAGAGAAGGTGTCTAGAACAAATTATAAAATCGACAAGAAGGGGAAAGAGAAAATATATCATGTGAACCTTCTAAAGAAGTATCTGGACAGTATGTAACCTCAGAGGTACCTTTCCCCACGCCAGTCAGCGCTTTGATTTAGCAAGACAGAAACTTAGTGTAAGGGTACCATCGCTTGCCAATGACCTTGAAAATATCGGTAACAATTTTGACGGAATTAGCCTTGTTTCGGACCAACAGAGGGGAGGGGAGAGGCAAGTGTATTTTTAGAATGAGACTTTTGACACAAGTGGTTGAAACACACACAATTGTAGGCAAACGCGAGCGATATTGTTAGCGGCAGATGGGAAAATACGCCACTACACCAAAAACATTGTTCGTTCCATAGTCATGCAGTTTGGCACACCCAGCCCTCTTTGCTTGCAAATTGGTACATTTTATGACGTCACAGACTTGTTGTTTCGAATTGAACTACACGGACAGCGGGGAGAGAGATGGCGTGTTTATGTAATATTAGAAATTGAAACTCACATGGAAAGTACTAGGGCCATCAAAGTTGGGCAGTTTTATAGCTTATGATCTCCTGATAAATAATATGTTTAAAAATACAAAATCACCCAGATAATAAGGAAGTTATTGACAAAAGACTATTGGTTCGTACACACAGACGCTCGTCTCTGCATTCACTAACGGTTACTTTTGGACGCGTTAGAGGAAATGAGACAAGAAAGGGTACAATGTAATCTGATTTTGGGAGGGGGGGAGGTAGAAAGAGGGAGAGATATTATGGGATGACCTAAAACTAAATATATTTTAGCAATGGAAATCTTGAAGTGAGTGAGAGGCAGAATTTGTTAGGTCAAAAAACAAGACGGTTTTTAACTTTTAATGCCAAAATGTGACCGACGTACATTTTGAAAATTGAGCCGTAATTTTGACTTTTCAAAATTCAAATTGAAAAGTTTAGTCTTCCGATCTGATTGGCCAACGCATTTTATATTATGGAAAACTTAGATAGGCTATTCGCCATTTTGTAGAAAGCTGTCCCTGAAGCAGGTCGATGTGATCCTAGAAGTTTGACTTTTATTTGTAACTAAAACTAAAAGTATATGCCAGCAGCAAAGCTGAATTTGTGCCATCCATCAAACTTGTGCTTATTTCATTGAATTCTGGTAAGAAGAATATCTATATTATTATGTAATATTTGCAAAGGCAAAAAGTGGGAAAGTGTATGACATGCCTAAAGAGACAGTTGGGGTATACATATTTGATTTATGTTTGAATATTGCATTGTTGTAATTAAAAATTATTGTAAGACTAAAGTAGAATAGCAAGCCTCTGTGTTCACTGAACACTATTGATTGCCTGGAGTGTTTATATTTTGTAATAGAAGAAAAGCCATCATATATAAATAAGGAGATGTACATACTCCTATTAAATTGTGTTGAAGAAGACTATGTAAAATGACAGTGGCGTATCTGCCATATGGACCTGAGGTGTGGTCACAATATGATGTGAGTTCATAAAACTTAGGGGCTGGTGCACTTGTAATGCACACGAGGCTGAACCCCATCATGTCATGTAGAGAGTTGAGGGGAAAATATAACACATATGAAAAGGCCAGGGTGTCTTTTATGTTGCAGGGTTTTATTTCCTGTTACCAGCCGGTGACAGGAAAGCTGAAGTACGAGTGAAGACAGTAATGTCTCCAGTACAGCGTATTCTCTATAATAATTGTCAAGTGGAGCTCTGAGAGCTGATGTTCTTTACAGAGCCATATCATCGATTGTATCTTCACGAAGGAAATTTCAGGTTATGTGCCACAATCTGGACACTTACTTACTTACTTAGTCGTTCCCCTTCTACCGTGAGGTGTAGAGGTTTGGAAGAGAGAGCGCCAGACTATCCTATCGGCTGCCTTCCTCCTGGCCTGGTTCCATTCTATTTAGCGGGCACTCTGACACTTTATCTGGAGAAAACTGTTTCCCTACCCATTAACAGAAACTCTCGGGGAAATGATGACATAAACAGTCTCTCCAATAACTGACTCACATTATTATTATTACTTAACAGTCTGTGAAACACCTTACGGAACATTTTAATATAAATAATATTATTGTTGGACCAAGAGTCCTTATTTTCAGTTCACTTTTAGTGTAACATACATTTTCTTCAGTTTTAAAAGACCTGTCCAAAAGAGATTGCAGGACAGGCACAATAAAATTGTAAAAAATATTTACTAATTGAAAACTAAAACCACAGAGTTGTTTTGATGTACCATCATTTCATTGCATCGCCTAGACACTAGCCACATCAAACACCATACTTACTTACTTAGTCGTTCCCCTTCTACCGTGAGGTGTAGAGGTTTGGAAGAGAGAGCGCCAGACCATTTTATCAGCTGTCTTCTTCCTGGCCTGGTTCCATTCTAGTCCTCGGTCCTTTAAAGATTGTCTAATGTTGTCCTCCCAGCGGACATACATACATACATACAAACACCATACATTAGAAATAATTTACAATACCGTGTGACATCTAGAGAGGTAGCGTTAGGTCCCTTGAGAACTCATCTGCATCAACCACTAGACTCAAGGTCTTACATAGCTTGACCTCACACGGTTAACACATCTAGATCTATCATTCTTATCATTTACCATCATAACCTCTCCAGCAAATTAATCTTGCTACACGAGGACTGGAATGGAACAAATAATATTTGTGTATATTATTAATCAATTGCCTGTGTATACCACACATGTGTTCGGGGATGTGTAGGAAGTGAAACCACAGGACAGTTGCTGCCATACTGGCCCAGTTGTAAAAGTGTATAGTTTAAAATACGACAGGCCAGAAAATGGAAACAGTATAAGATATTTGCAAATTATGGCACAAGTGAGCATTGTAAGTCTGTTATAGTGTGTTTGTTTGAGTATTTTCTTCTACAGTTACACATTGATTATGCACAAGATGAGTGGCCATTCAGGTCCACTGAACAACCCTTCCAGCTTTCACCACAGTTAAAAGTTCAACAAATAACACTCTCAAGGATGACAACTACATAGGACATTGTGTACTTTATTAAAAACGTACAGAACAGTTACATCAACTTTAACATCAAGACGACCAGAAAGTGTATTTGAGTTTATTCCTTGGAACAATATATATTATAGAAAAGAATTTCCAGTTTATTCAGATTTGTAAATATTTGTACATTCCACTATTTCCAAAATTGAAAGACGCGCCAGCGGTATTAAAAATATAAATTCACAATTAAAATTTATAATGAAAATTCATTTGTTAAAAATTTCTACATCTGAATGTACAGATTCCTCCTATAAAAAACAGGAAGTGTGAATGATAATTGAGCGAAATTTTGTGGCTAGAGCAAATTTGGGGCAGTTGTTGCGTGAGAGTGACAGAATTAACAGAGTGTGGAAATGATTTAATAGGTGTATGTTTTATTTGTTAAATTGAACATTTCGTTTTACTCATTGCCATACTCATTTTTACATGACTATTGTGATGTATGATTGAGAGATAATTGTTAGCTCTCATGTTTTGGGGACAATTGGGTGTGTTATTTTAAGGTATTAAATGTGGACTTGCAATTTAATGTTTCAATAATTAATGTTTGACGCATCAAAACAAAACTATGATATCCATTTTCTGCAGGTTTTCTACTTTTGATTTCTGTAATTTGTTATGCATGTTGATTGTGATTGTTTTTTTCCCGTTAGGAAGTTGACCACGTGACCTCTGTTGAGATAGCTATAAACAGCGCGGTCAGGAAAAACTAAAACGTCGCTCGCAAACAGCCGTGATCTTTGCGGAGCTGCGATATCTGCGCCTTCCGGCCGACACAACTTGCAAAGGAAATCCTGATAGAATTGTTTGGTCAGCTCAGTGTGAATTAGCATACCAGGAATTAAAAGAGAAACTCACGAGCAAGCCTATCCTAAAATTGCCTGATTTGACTCAGGAATTCGTGATAAGAACGGACGCAAGCAATGTGGGCCTGGGAGCCACTTTGTTACAAAGGTCCTCTTCACAAGAGGGGGAACTGAACCCAGTCGCTTATGCTAAAGCGGAGCAAAACTATTCAACAAGCGAAAAAGAATGTTTAGCTTTGATCTGGGCGATACGAAAGTTCCAGATCTATCTCTAGGGTAGAACATTCGTGGTCCAAACGGATCATCAACCCCATCGTATTCTTATCACAGGCAAAGCACAAAAATGCTCGTTTATTACGATGGTCGTTGCTCCTACAGCCATATTCATTCATTATTGAATACATCCCGGGGTCACAGAATGTGGGTGCAGATTTCCTCAGTAGGCATCCCTGTGATCAAAATCAGAATATTCACAAGACCTAAGGAGCAAATTTTGATCTATGTGTATCACTGTTTTGGAACTTGCATCAGTGCACGTTCTCAAGTGGGGAGATGTGTGATAAAATTACATTGATACACCGATAAAATTATTATTTGTAAGTAAAAAGTAAGATAGGTAGAAATAAAAATAGTTAAGTTGTGGCGCGTCTTGCTAATGATAATTTGAGACAAGCAAGGAAAAAACATGCTGCTTATTTCAATAAGAAAGCGAAGGATAGAGAACTAAATGTGGGAGAGAAGGTGCTACTTCTATTACCCGGCAGCAGTAACAAATTACAAATGGGTGTCTAGAACAAATTATAAAATCGACAAGAAGGGGAAAGAGAAAATATATCATGTGAACCTTCTAAAGAAGTATCTGGACAGTATGCAACCTCAGAGGTACCTTCCCCCACGCCAGTCAGCGCTTTGATTTAGCAAGACAGAAACTTAGTGTAAGGGTACCATCGCTTGCCAATGACCTTGAAAATATCGGTAACAATTTTGACGGAATTTTGAACTGTTTCGGACCAACAGAGGGGAGGGGAGAGGCAAGTGTATTTTTAGAATGAGACTTTTGACACAAGTGGTTGAAACACACAAAATTGTAGGCAAACGCGAGCGATATTGTTAGCGGCAGATGGGAAAATACGCCACTACACCAAAAACATTGTTCGTTCCATAGTCATGCAGTTTGGCACACCCAGCCCTCTTTGCTTGCAAATTGGTACATTTTATGACGTCACAGACTTGTTGTTTCGAATTGAACTACACGGACAGCGGGGAGAGAGATGGCGTGTTTATGTAATATTAGAAATTGAAACTCACATGGAAAGTACTAGGGCCATCAAAGTTGGGCAGTTTTATAGCTTATGATCTCCTGATAAATAATATGTTTAAAAATACAAAATCACCCAGATAATAAGGAAGTTATTGACAAAAGACTATTGGTTCGTACACACAGTCGCTCGTCTCTGCATTCCTTAAAAATACAAAATATTTTTTTACACTTTCCGTGCCAAACTGGGAGTTTATGTTATTAACCAACAAATTGCCATGTTAGAAAGAAACAAAACTTAAAAATGCATTAGAATTTTTTTCTTGTTTTGCTGCATTGTCATTATTTGGTTTGTTAACAAAAGAATTTACACTAACGGTTACTTTTGGACGCGTTAGAGGAAATGAAACAAGAAAGGGTACAATGTAATCTGATTTTGGGAGGGGGGGGGGGAGGTAGAAAGAGGGAGAGATATTATGGGATGACCTAAAACTAAATATATTTTAGCAATGGAAATCTTAAAGTGAGTGAGAGGCAGAATTTGTTAGGTCAAAAAACAAGACGGTTTTTAACTTTTAATGCCAAAATGTGACCGACGTACATTTTGAAAATTGGGCCGTAATTTTGACTTTTCAAAATTCAAATTGAAAAGTTTAGTCTTCCGACCTGATTGGCCATCGCATTTTATATTATGGAAAACTTAGATAGGCTATTCGCCATTTTGTAGAAAGCTGTCCCTGAAGCAGGTCGATGTGATCCTAGAAGTTTGACTTTTATTTGTAACTTAAACTAAAAGTATATGCCAGCAGCAAAGCTGAATTTGTGCCATCCATCGAACTTGTGCTTATTTCATTGAATTCTGGTAAGAAGAATATCTATATTATTATGTAATATTTGCAAAGGCAAAAAGTGGGAAAGTGTATGACATGCCTAAAGAGACAGTTGGGGTATACATATTTGATTTATGTTTGAATATTGCATTGTTGTAATTAAAAATTATTGTAAGACTAAAGTAGAATAGCAAGCCTCTGTGTTCACTGAACACTATTGATTGCCTGGAGTGTTTATATTGAGGGGAAAATATAACACATATGAAAAGGCCAGGGTGTCTTTTATGTTGCAGGTGTACCGTGAAGTGTAGAGGTTTGGAAGAGAGAGCGCCAGACTATCCTATCGGCTGCCTTCCTCCTGGCCTGGTTCCATTCTATTTAGCGGGCACTCTGACACTTTATCTGGAGAAAACTGTTTCCCTACCCATTAACAGAAACTCTCGGGGAAATGATGACATAAACAGTCTCTCCAATAACTGACTCACATTATTATTATTACTTAACAGTCTGTGAAACCCCTTACGGAACATTAATATAAATAATATTATTGTTGGACCACACTTAGTCGTTCCTCTTCTTTGATCCATAACCACCAACCGTCAAAGCAGTCAGCGGCCATCACGCCTGGTGGCGTCTTGTAGGGCAGCAACAAATTGATTCCACTTTGCTCGGTCGGCGGCCATCCTTCGTACAGTGCCCCAACTGTGGTTCATTCTTTGCATCTCAGCTTCCACAGTTCTCCGCCAAGTTGTCTTTGGTCGGCCTCTTTTTCGCTTTCCCTCGGGGGTCCATAGCATAGCTGTTCTTGTGATGGTATCAGGGTCCCTTCTGAGGACGTGGCCAACCCAACTCCAGCGTCTGCCAGCTATGATGGTGTGCATGTCCTCCTGGTTACTCCGAATAAGTAGTTCTTGGTTGCTGATGGTGTTTGGCCAAAAGATTCGAAGAATTTTCCTTAGGCAGATTGTGTGGAAGGAGGACAGTTTCGACATTTCCTTCTCTGTCACTCTCCAACATTCCGCACCATAGAGAAGCACAGAAAGTACACAGCTCCCATACAGTCTTAATTTGGTGTTTGTGCTGTACTGTTCTCGCTTTATTCATTCTGTTGTTAATGTCCTTGCTTGTTCCGCCGTCAGGGGTTACTATGCTTCCTAGGTAAATAAATGTGTCTGTCTGTTCTAACTTCTGGTTCCTTACTGTTATTGGCTCAGGATTGCCCACATTTAGTGTCATGACCTCTGTCTTCTTCAAATTGATGTTCAGGCCAACATGCTGGCCATACTTATTCAGTCTATTAAAAATGTGACAATGTTAAGATAGTTTTAACAAAATCTAATGACATATTTTGGAGCGGAGATTTTATAAAAATTATATATATATATGTGTGTGTATATTTTTTTATTATATGATAATAATATTATATAATTTATTACATAATTTTATTATAATGTTATTATAATTAAATGGATGGGTTTGAAAAAAAATCGAAAAAAGGTGATTCGTCTTACGAGGACTGTGGTAATGTGGGATGTTATAAATTTTTATAGGGGACTTAGTGTACTGACTGAGATCAGCTGTGAAGGTATCTGTATCTAATAGGTGTAGTGTTTTACAGATAACCTTACTTGCTACCACATTATGCCTCAGTCAGAATTATTCTGGAATATTGTGATGACTACGTTAAATGTCTAGGGTATGTATATGATGAAGTGTAAGTCACAACAACAACAGACAGATAAACACTTTAATTTATTTCACCACACTTGACAACACTGTGACACTCACACACATGTACCATTCTATAAGACTATCTTAAATGAGTCACTGGTAAATTTTCAAATATCAATATGTATTAAGCACTTTCATTAATATATATGTCCTGATTCAACTACAAAGTGAACCAGGAATCACAATCAATTTTAATTACAATTTATATGTACAGGATTTATCAATATGAAACTTGTAGTGACATATTTTATTAATATTATCATATGTGTGTCAGTTGTGCAGTAGTAATATGAGGTAATACTGGTTTTGTTTTTTCTTCAAGCTATGTTGTTATTTGTCATCATGACTTCAAGTGTTTGTTTATCTTGTAAGTAGTATGGGGAAAAGTTCACAGTCCCTATCAATTTAAACACTGTATTTTCCCTCTGGTTTATTATAAAGTCAGATTTTGAGGGGGGGGGGGGGGGCATAATTTTGAGCTCCTCTGGCCACATAGGCTTATCTTTCGTGATGGCGGCAGGAAAAGACTCCCTGTTTTCTGGAGACACCTCACTGGTCACTATCTGGACCCAGGAGTATGCTGTCAGCCTCTAGATTCAGCAAAGCTCCGACCAGGTGCTCCTCAATAGCTTTAGGACCACGGTCCCACAATTCATGGAATAATACACAGTTACGTTGACTGGCAATGAATATAGCACAATTTCGATCTGCCGATGTCCCAGGCTTTTATTTAGAAAAATATGCACTGGTGCTCAACGCACTGGTTCTGTAGTAAGTTTATTTGAACATGTGGTGGTGACCTGATGCCTCTGATTGACTATATTCGCGGGTCTAACCAATCGTGCCATGTTTACCCAATCGTTTGAAAAAAAGTACTCCTACTCCCGTTTCCCCTGACAACAAAAGATAGTATTTAACCGACTAATCGTGTTTAGCCTTACATTTATTGCGCTCCAATCAAATCGGATTTAACATGGAGACCCATTTCCCGTACAATGGTGGGGTGAAAATCTGCCACTGAGCGATTCTGATTTAGGTGTTGTCTGACATCCCTCACTATTTCTTTTGGCTATAATTTGGTAATTCCTACACTATTTGCGTAACGTTTAACATATTATTTGTCAGCAAGTTCTAAGGAACCCAAATATATATATTTAATGGAGCCAATATGCATTTTCTTCTAGGATAGTCGTGCTGTTACCACCTCCTCACTTCCAAACTTTAGGGTGTCTGGGTACTGTCATGTTTTCAAACGTAAACCAGTATAATGTCATGTTTCCTAATAAGCGTTTTTCAGGATTTTAAAACCTAACTCTGGTATGGGTAGTGTTTTTTATCACTGTCGATTTGAAAAAAAGCTAGTGCTTGTGGCATTACACGCGTGATGGTAGTAATTGTATAGCGAGACGCGTGTTTAGTGTTGCATGCGTTCCTGCTTTCAGCCTCTCCCTTTCTTTCTATCTTTAGTCCATCTGTCTTTCGTTTTTTGGTAACCGAGGAAGTTGAGGGGAACTGCGGTAAGACGTGGAATACAATGGGTGGGTTTGAAAAAAAATCGAAAAAAGGTGATTCGTCTTACGAGGACAAAAGACAAAGAAAATAGTCTACGTTACGGCCACAAGGCCTTTGTCAGGAAAGGAAAGAAAGTGAAGTCTAGATAGGACACATAAAAAACTTAATAAAATAATAAAATAAAAACTGGGTACTTCCCTGAAGGCAAGAACCGAAATTCGCTGTCTGTTGAAGAGCGCGTGGCTGAACAGAAAGCGACTTCCGCCGCCGGGTGTACACAATACATACTGAAAAACTAAAAAACGAAACCGGACAATAAACTACCCAACGGGATAAAAGTGGGGACTGGAAATAGAAGAGGACAGAATGAGTGGGAGATAAATAAATATGAAATTAAAAAAATGTATATGGCATACAAATAGAAGAATAGGATAAGAGTGGAAAGAGTCAAATAGAGCAAGAGAGGAAAGGGTGACCTCAGACAAAGGTGTGAAAAGTGTTGAGACCGGCTGGTTTTAGACACCCCATGCGGTGTATAAGACGGTTCTCAAGCTGTTCTCGGCTGGCAGTGTCAGAGGAGCAGGATCGGATCGCTGTGACCTGGATGTCGATGGGACCATGGTGGTCAGGACCATTGAAGTGTATGGCAACTGGTGTGGACTTTTGCTGAGCGATGTCATTTAAGTGCTGGCTGAATCTGTCCCCAAGTCGTTTGCCTGTTTGGCCAATATAGGTTTTGCAGCAACGTTTACATATGATCGTATAAATGACATTGCGCGATTCACACGTGAAGCTACTAGTGATGGTGTACGTAGCCTTAGGAAAGGACACCTTCTGGGTTGAGGTGACATACTTGCACGTGTTGCATCTTGTCCGACCACAGGGTAGTGTGCCAAAGTGAGTGGCATTCTCCTTTGGGAGACGGCTGTGAACAAGAAGATCCTTCAAGTTCTTGTCACGTCTATATGCCACCAAAGGTGCTTCACTGAATACTTCTTGGGTCACAGGCTCTGCTTGGAGGATAGGGAGGTGGCGGAAAAGGATCTGTTTGACAGTAGTACTATGAGGGTGATGGGTCAAGATTAATTTGACTCTATCCGAAGTGGATTTATGGTGAGGTATGAGGGCCTCCTGACGAGAGATGGGGAGCACACGTTGGAGAGCAGAGGTGAGAACATGTTCTGGATAAAGTCTGTTACGGAAGAAATCCAACATCTCATTTGCTCGTAAGTGGAAGTCATCGTCGTCTTGGCATAAACGGCGGAGGCGGAGAAGTTGTGAAAAAGGAAGGGAGTCACGACAGGCCCGAGGATGAGAAAAGGTATACAGGAGGTAGCTGTGGGCATCTGTCGGCTTGTAGTATACTGAGGTATTAAGGCCGGAGGGCGTGATAGAAATAGTAATGTCAAGGAAGTTGACAGAAACTGTGGAGACGAGGGAGGTGAACTTAATGGTGGGGTGAAAGTGGTTCACAAAGTCGATGAAGCGGTGTAAATCAGTCTCAGACATATCTGTGAGACCTATGCCATCATCGATATATCTGCGGTAAAACCCAGGGAAAGGACCGGAGTATTGTTGCCATATCTGATGCTCCAAGTGGCCCATGAATAGACAGGCATAGCTGGGACCCATCTTCGTTCCCATGGCAACACCACTAATTTGGTCAAAAAATTGACCATTGAATTCAAAGGAATTCAGGTTAAGGACCAGTTCAGCAAGACGGAGAAGGGTGTCAGTGGATATAGAAGAGCAAGTGCGCTGATCCAGAAAAAACTGAAGAGCTCGGAGACCATCAGAGTGGGGAATAGAGGTATACAGAGAGCAGACGTCTAGCAAGAAAAGACGGTAGGAGCGGTCTGCTGGGAGTCGGATAGAGGAGAAAGTAGTAAGAGCGTGATTGGTGTCTTTGATGAAGGAGGGAAGACTCTCAACGATAGGCTGGAAAATGCTGTCGAGGAAGTCAGAAATGTGTTCAGTAGGACAAGAACAGGCTGAGACAATAGGTCTTCCAGGGTTTTCGATCTTGTGAATTTTGGGGAGCATGTAGAATACAGGCTTGCCCAAAGAGCTGTCATGAATCCTAAGACGAGATGCCCCGGGAGGAAGATCATTACTATTGATAAGCTGTTTAATGGTGTTGTGTACAATGCGATTGTTAGAGACAGTCGCATCGCTGGTCCTAGACCTGTAAAAAGAGCCATTGGTCAACTGGTTTTTACCTTCACTTAGGTACAAGTCTTTCTGCCAGACGACAATGGCTCCTCCCTTGTCAGCCGGTTTGATGACAATGTCGTCTCTACGGCGAAGAAGGGAGAGAGCACTAGACTCTGCCGAAGTGAGATTGGAATAATGCAATCTACGAGGGCGGAGCTGCTGAATGTCATGGATGGTGTTCTTGATATACAGGTCCAGGGCATGAGAGGATCCAGGTTTAGGTGTAAAGGGAGGTTTAGTAGAGTCAGAAAAGCGTGCAAAGATGTCGGATTCAGCCTGAGACTGCGGAGTGCTGTCTTCCTCTCTAAAATGGAGCTTCAGCCTCATGCGACGGTGAAACCGATGAACATCCTGGAGGAGATTGTATTGGTCTAGGGTCGGACGAAGAGGAACAAATTTTAAGCCCTTACTAAGAACAGAGCGCTCTTCCTCAGAGAGGGGTAGATCTGGGGGGATGCAGACTACCTGAGCGCATGATGGAGTGGAGGATGGAGGGGTAGCTTTGGGGGTAGGGATGAGACGGGATAGTTTATGGTGTTTAGACGTGGAAAGGAACTCATGCAGCTGCCGGTTCAGTGTGTGGATAGTGGTGCGTATCATAGAATAGAAAGGGAAGTTGTTGGAGGTGAGACAACGTAAGCGAAGCAGAAGCTGGGTCTGTTGGGCACTGAGGTCTGATAAAAGGCGGGAGTGACTGGCGACCACTACGCGCATACGTTGAAAGCCACATCTGGTCTCAATTCGTTGTAGGAGACGTTGTTCCCTAGGATTGAGTGTACCAGCAGATGGATGAAAATTGGAAGAAAATCCATTAGGAAGAATTTTGTGGTGGAGGCAGGTGTGAATAAAGTGGAGATGAGAGGTGAATCTAGTTTTCTTGAAAGTAACGAACGCAAAGTCAATAGCGACACGGGATATATCAGGAGGTAGGGAGCTAAAGCTGGTAGTGACCGACACACGGAGAGAGTTGATAAAATATTTCAGAGAGGGCATAGTGGGGAAAAAGAAAAACGTCCAGAAAATAAAATATGAAATAAATAAAATATAAAACGCTAAATGAAAATAGAGATTAATGAAACAATAAATAAATAGGGTAGATTGCGGTAATATAAGGTATGAAGGAAGAATAGGGAAATACGAAAAAAAATGATAATAAGTAGGCCTAAGTAGGATATAAAATACTGAGAAAAGAAGATAGGATAGGATCAGGGAGATAAGCAGGATAGGTAGATAGAGATACGAGATAACAGAGACACGGTGCAGTCAAAAAAAATATATATATAATCGAGGAAGTTGAGGGGAACTGCGGTAAGACGTGGAATACAATGGGTGGGTTTGAAAAAAAATCGAAAAAAGGTGATTCGTCTTACGAGGACAAAAGACAAAGAAAATAGTCTACGTTACGGCCACAAGGCCTTCGTCAGGAAAGGAAAGAAAGTGAAGTCTAGATAGGACACATAAAAAACTTAATAAAATAATAAAATAAAAACTGGGTACTTCCCTGAAGGCAAGAACCGAAATTCGCTGTCTGTTGAAGAGCGCGTGGCTGAACAGAAAGCGACTTCCGCCGCCGGGTGTACACAATACATACTGAAAAACTAAAAAAAAACGAAACCGGACAATAAACTACCCAACGGGATAAAAGTGGGGACTGGAAATAGAAGAGGACAGAATGAGTGGGAGATAAATAAATATGAAATTAAAAAATGTATATGGCATACAAATAGAAGAATAGGATAAGAGTGGAAAGAGTCAAATAGAGCAAGAGAGGAAAGGGTGACCTCAGACAAAGGTGTGAAAAGTGTTGAGACCGGCTGGTTTTAGACACCCCATGCGGTGTATAAGACGGTTCTCAAGCTGTTCTCGGCTGGCAGTGTCAGAGGAGCAGGATCGGATCGCTGTGACCTGGATGTCGATGGGACCATGGTGGTCAGGACCATTGAAGTGTATGGCAACTGGTGTGGACTTTTGCTGAGCGATGTCATTTAAGTGCTGGCTGAATCTGTCCCCAAGTCGTTTGCCTGTTTGGCCAATATAGGTTTTGCAGCAACGTTTACATATGATCGTATAAATGACATCACTAGTAGCTTCACGTGTGAATCGCGCAATGTCATTTATACGATCATATGTAAACGTTGCTGCAAAACCTATATTGGCCAAACAGGCAAACGACTTGGGGACAGATTCAGCCAGCACTTAAATGACATCGCTCAGCAAAAGTCCACACCAGTTGCCATACACTTCAATGGTCCTGACCACCATGGTCCCATCGACATCCAGGTCACAGCGATCCGATCCTGCTCCTCTGACACTGCCAGCCGAGAACAGCTTGAGAACCGTCTTATACACCGCATGGGGTGTCTAAAACCAGCCGGTCTCAACACTTTTCACACCTTTGTCTGAGGTCACCCTTTCCTCTCTTGCTCTATTTGACTCTTTCCACTCTTATCCTATTCTTCTATTTGTATGCCATATACATTTTTTAATTTCATATTTATTTATCTCCCACTCATTCTGTCCTCTTCTATTTCCAGTCCCCACTTTTATCCCGTTGGGTAGTTTATTGTCCGGTTTCGTTTTTTAGTTTTTCAGTATGTATTGTGTACACCCGGCGGCGGAAGTCGCTTTCTGTTCAGCCACGCGCTCTTCAACAGACAGCGAATTTCGGTTCTTGCCTTCAGGGAAGTACCCAGTTTTTATTTTATTATTTTATTAAGTTTTTTATGTGTCCTATCTAGACTTCACTTTCTTTCCTTTCCTGACGAAGGCCTTGTGGCCGTAACGTAGACTATTTTCTTTGTCTTTTGTCCTCGTAAGACGAATCACCTTTTTTCGATTTTTTTTCAAACCCACCCATTGTATTCCACGTCTTACCGCAGTTCCCCTCAACTTCCTCGATTATATATATATTTTTTTGACTGCACCGTGTCTCTGTTATCTCGTATCTCTATCTACCTATCCTGCTTATCTCCCTGATCCTATCCTATCTTCTTTTCTCAGTATTTTATATCCTACTTAGGCCTACTTATTATTATTTTTTTTCGTATTTCCCTATTCTTCCTTCATACCTTATATTACCGCAATCTACCCTATTTATTTATTGTTTCATTAATCTCTATTTTCATTTAGCGTTTTATATTTTATTTATTTCATATTTTATTTTCTGGACGTTTTTCTTTTTCCCCACTATGCCCTCTCTGAAATATTTTATCAACTCTCTCCGTGTGTCGGTCACCACCAGCTTTAGCTCCCTACCTCCTGATATATCCCGTGTCGCTATTGACTTTGCGTTCGTTACTTTCAAGAAAACTAGATTCACCTCTCATCTCCACTTTATTCACACCTGCCTCCACCACAAAATTCTTCCTAATGGATTTTCTTCCAATTTTCATCCATCTGCTGGTACACTCAATCCTAGGGAACAACGTCTCCTACAACGAATTGAGACCAGATGTGGCTTTCAACGTATGCGCGTAGTGGTCGCCAGTCACTCCCGCCTTTTATCAGACCTCAGTGCCCAACAGACCCAGCTTCTGCTTCGCTTACGTTGTCTCACCTCCAACAACTTCCCTTTCTATTCTATGATACGCACCACTATCCACACACTGAACCGGCAGCTGCATGAGTTCCTTTCCACGTCTAAACACCATAAACTATCCCGTCTCATCCCTACCCCCAAAGCTACCCCTCCATCCTCCACTCCATCATGCGCTCAGGTAGTCTGCATCCCCCCAGATCTACCCCTCTCTGAGGAAGAGCGCTCTGTTCTTAGTAAGGGCTTAAAATTTGTTCCTCTTCGTCCGACCCTAGACCAATACAATCTCCTCCAGGATGTTCATCGGTTTCACCGTCGCATGAGGCTGAAGCTCCATTTTAGAGAGGAAGACAGCACTCCGCAGTCTCAGGCTGAATCCGACATCTTTGCACGCTTTTCTGACTCTACTAAACCTCCCTTTACACCTAAACCTGGAGCCTCTCATGCCCTGGACCTGTATATCAAGAACACCATCCATGACATTCAGCAGCTCCGCCCTCGTAGATTGCATTATTCCAATCTCACTTCGGCAGAGTCTAGTGCTCTCTCCCTTCTTCGCCGTAGAGACGACATTGTCATCAAACCGGCTGACAAGGGAGGAGCCATTGTCGTCTGGCAGAAAGACTTGTACCTAAGTGAAGGTAAAAACCAGTTGACCAATGGCTCTTTTTACAGGTCTAGGACCAGCGATGCGACTGTCTCTAACAATCGCATTGTACACAACACCATTAAACAGCTTATCAATAGTAATGATCTTCCTCCCGGGGCATCTCGTCTTAGGATTCATGACAGCTCTTTGGGCAAGCCTGTATTCTACATGCTCCCCAAAATTCACAAGATCGAAAACCCTGGAAGACCTATTGTCTCAGCCTGTTCTTGTCCTACTGAACACATTTCTGACTTCCTCGACAGCATTTTCCAGCCTATCGTTGAGAGTCTTTCCTCCTTCATCAAAGACACCAATCACGCTCTTACTACTTTCTCCTCTATCCGACTCCCAGCAGACCGCTCCTACCGTCTTTTCTTGCTAGACGTCTGCTCTCTGTATACCTCTATTCCCCACTCTGATGGTCTCCGAGCTCTTCGGTTTTTTTCTGGATCAGCGCACTTGCCCTTCTATATCCACTGACACCCTTCTCCGTCTTGCTGAACTGGTCCTTAACCTGAATTCCTTTGAATTCAATGGTCAATTTTTTGACCAAATTAGTGGTGTTGCCATGGGAACGAAGATGGGTCCCAGCTATGCCTGTCTATTCATGGGCCACTTGGAGCATCAGATATGGCAACAATACTCCGGTCCTTTCCCTGGGTTTTACCGCAGATATATCGATGATGGCATAGGTCTCACAGATATGTCTGAGACTGATTTACACCGCTTCATCGACTTTGTGAACCACTTTCACCCCACCATCAAGTTCACCTCCCTCGTCTCCACAGTTTCTGTCAACTTCCTTGACATTACTATTTTTATCACGCCCTCCGGCCTTAATACCTCAGTATACTACAAGCCGACAGATGCCCACAGCTACCTCCTGTATACCTCTTCTCATCCTCGGGCCTGTTGTGACTCCCTTCCTTTTTCACAACTTCTCCGCCTCCGCCGTTTATGCCAAGACGACGATGACTTCCACTTACGAGCAAATGAGATGTTGGATTTCTTCCGTAACAGACTTTATCCAGAACATGTTCTCACCTCTGCTCTCCAACGTGTGCTCCCCATCTCTCGTCAGGAGGCCCTCATACCTCACCATAAATCCACTTCGGATAGAGTCAAATTAATCTTGACCCATCACCCTCATAGTACTACTGTCAAACAGATCCTTTTCCGCCACCTCCCTATCCTCCAAGCAGAGCCTGTGACCCAAGAAGTATTCAGTGAAGCACCTTTGGTGGCATATAGACGTGACAAGAACTTGAAGGATCTTCTTGTTCACAGCCGTCTCCCAAAGGAGAATGCCACTCACTTTGGCACACTACCCTGTGGTCGGACAAGATGCAACACGTGCAAGTATGTCACCTCAACCCAGAAGGTGTCCTTTCCTAAGGCTACGTACACCATCACTAGTAGCTTCACGTGTGAATCGCGCAATGTCATTTATACGATCATATGTAAACGTTGCTGCAAAACCTATATTGGCCAAACAGGCAAACGACTTGGGGACAGATTCAGCCAGCACTTAAATGACATCGCTCAGCAAAAGTCCACACCAGTTGCCATACACTTCAATAGTCCTGACCACCATGGTCCCATCGACATCCAGGTCACAGCGATCCGATCCTGCTCCTCTGACACTGCCAGCCGAGAACAGCTTGAGAACCGTCTTATACACCGCATGGGGTGTCTAAAACCAGCCGGTCTCAACACTTTTCACACCTTTGTCTGAGGTCACCCTTTCCTCTCTTGCTCTATTTGACTCTTTCCACTCTTATCCTATTCTTCTATTTGTATGCCATATACATTTTTTAATTTCATATTTATTTATCTCCCACTCATTCTGTCCTCTTCTATTTCCAGTCCCCACTTTTATCCCGTTGGGTAGTTTATTGTCCGGTTTCGTTTTTTAGTTTTTCAGTATGTATTGTGTACACCCGGCGGCGGAAGTCGCTTTCTGTTCAGCCACGCGCTCTTCAACAGACAGCGAATTTCGGTTCTTGCCTTCAGGGAAGTACCCAGTTTTTATTTTATTATTTTATTAAGTTTTGCGTGTATGCTGCAGAAGGCTTTTACTATCAACGTGAAACGTTACAATTTGCAGACGAAGTAGAAAACAAGGGGGATTTCGAGTACAGTCATTGTGACAGCACTGTTCTTTACCATTCTTCTTTCCTTTTATTGAAGTTATTTGTTAGGCTTTACATTTACTTTTTAATTTATATATGTGGATTAGAATTTCACACGACATGACAAAAGACAAAGAAAATAGTCTACGTTACGGCCACAAGGCCTTCGTCAGGAAAGGAAAGAAAGTGAAGGCTAGATAGGACACATAAAAACTAAATAAAATAAAAACTGGGTACTTCCCTGAAGGCAAGAACCGAAATTCTATTAAAATCGCTGTCTGTTGATGAGCGCATGGCTGAACAGAAAGTGACTTCCGCCACCGGATGTACACAATGCATACTAAGAAACTAAAAAACGAAACCGGACAATAAACTACCCAACGGGATAAAAGTGGGGACTGGAAATAGAAGAGGACAGAATGTGTGGGAGATAAATAAATATGAAATAAAAAAATGTACATGGCATACAAATAGAAGAATAGGATAAGAGTGGAAAGAGTCCAAATAGAGCAAGAGAGGAAAGGGTGACCTCAGACAAAGGTGTGAAAAGTGTTGAGACCGGCTGGTTTTAGACACCCCATGCGGTGGATAAGACGGTTCTCAAGCTGTTCTCGGCTGGCAGTGGAGGAGCAGGATCGGATCGCTGTGACCTGGATGTCGATGGGACCATGGTGGTCAGGACCATTGAAGTGTATAGCAACTGGTGTTGACTTTTGCTGAGCGATGTCATTTAAGTGCTGGCTGAATCTGTCCCCAAGTCGTTTGCCTGTTTGGCCAATATAGGTTTTGCAGCAACGTTTACATATGATCGTATAAATGACATTGCGCGATTCACACGTGAAGCTACTAGTGATGGTGTACGTAGCCTTAGGAAAGGACACCTTCTGGGTTGAGATGACATACTTGCACGTGTTGCATCGTGTCCGACCACAGGGTAGTGTGCCAAAGTGAGTGGCATTCTCCTTTGGGAGACGGCTGTGAACAAGAAGATCCTTCAAGTTCTTGTCACGTCTATATGCCACCAAAGGTGCTTCACTGAATACTTTCTGGGTCAGAGGCTCTGCTTGGAGGATAGGGAGGTGGCGGAAAAGGATCTGTTTGACAGTAGTACTGTGAGGGTGATGGGTCAAGATTAATTTGACTCTATCCGAAGTGGATTTATGGTGAGGTTTGAGGGCCTCCAGACGAGAGATGGGGAGCACACGTTGGAGAGCAGAGGTGAGAACATGTTCTGGATAAAGTCTGTTACGGAAGAAATCCAACATCTCATTTGCTCGTAAGTGGAAGTCATCGTCGTCTTGGCATAAACGGCGGAGGCGGAGAAGTTGTGAAAAAGGAAGGGAGTCACGACAGGCCCGAGGATGAGAAGAGGTAAACAGGAGGTAGCTGTGGGCATCTGTCGGCTTGTAGTATACTGAGGTATTAAGGCCGGAGGGCGTGATAGAGATAGTAATGTCAAGGAAGTTGACAGATACTGTGGAGACGAGGGAGGTGAACTTGATGGTGGGGTGAAAGTGGTTCACATAGTCGATGAAGCGGTGTAAATAAGTCTCAGACATATCTGTGAGACCTATGCCATCATCGATATATCTGCGGTAAAACCCAGGGAAAGGACCGGAGTATTGTTGCCATATCTGATGCTCCAAATGGCCCATGAATAGACAGGCATAGCTGGGACCCATCTTCGTTCCCATGGCAACACCACTAATTTGGTCAAAAAACTGACCATTTAATTCAAAGGAATTCAGTTGAAGGACCAGTTCAGCAAGACGGAGAAGAGTGACAGTGGAACTAGTGATAAGCTGTTTAATCGTGTTGTGTACAATGCGATTGTTAGAGACAGTCGCATCGCTGGTCCTGGACCTGTAAAAAGAGCCATTGGTCAACTGGTTTTTACCTTCACTTAGGTACAAGTCCTTCTGCCAGACGACAATGGCTCCTCCCTTGTCAGCCGGTTTGATGACAATGTCGTCTCTACGGCGAAGAAGGGAGAGAGCCCTAGACTCTGCCGAAGTGAGATTGGAATAATGCAATCTACGAGGGCGGAGCTGCTGAATGTCATGGATGGTGTTCTTGATATACAGGTCCAGGGCATGAGAGGCTCCAGGTTTAGGTGTAAAGGGAAGTTTAGTAGAGTCAGAAAAGCGTGCGAAGATGTCGGATTCAGCCTGAGACTGCGGAGTGCTGTCTTTCTCTCTAAAATGGAGCTTCAGCCTCATGCGACGGTGAAACCGATGAACATCCTGGATGAGATTGTATTGGTCTAGGGTCGGACGAAGAGGAACAAATTTTAAGCCCTTACTAAGAACAGAGCGCTCTCCCTCAGAGAGGGGTAGATCTGGGGGATGCAGACTACCTGAGTGCATGATGGAGTGGAGGATGGAGGGGTAGCTATGGGGGTAGGGATGAGACGAGATAGTTTATGGTGTTTAGACGTGGAAAGGAACTCATGCAGCTGCCGGTTCAGTGTGTGGATAGTGGTGCGTATCATAGAATAGAAAGGGAAGTTGTTGGAGGTGAGACAACGTAAGCGAAGCAGAAGGTGGGTCTGTTGGGCACTGAGGTCTGATAAAAGGCGGGAGTGACTGGCGGCCACTACGCGCATACGTTGAAAGCCACATCTGGTCTCAATTCGTTGTAGGAGACGTTGTTCCCTAGGATAGAGTGTACCAGCAGATGGATGAAAATTGGAAGAAAATCCATTAGGAAGAATTTTGTGGTGGAGGCAGGTGTGAATAAAGTGGAGATGAGAGGTGAATCTAGTTTTCTTGAAAGTAACGAACGCAAAGTCAATAGCGACACGGGATATATCAGGAGGTAGGGAGCTAAAGCTGGTGGTAACCGACACACGGAGAGAGTTGATAAAATATTTCAGAGAGGGCATAGTGGGGAAAAGTAAAACGTCCAGAAAATAAAAAACGTAAAATATGAAATAAATAAAATATAAAACGCTGAAACAATAAATAAATAGGGTAGATTTCGGTAATATAAGGTATGAAGGAAGAATAGGGAAATACGAAAATAAATAGGTGAATAGGATATAAAATACTGAGAAAAGGCGATAGGATAGGATCAGGGAGATAAGCAGGATAGGTAGATAGAGATACGAGATAACAGAGACACGGTGCAGTCAAAAAAATATATATATAATCGAGGAAGTTGAGGGGAACTGCGGTAAGACGTGGAATACAATGGATGGGTTTGAAAAAAAATCGAAAAAAGGTGATTCGTCTTACGAGGACAAAAGACAAAGAAAATAGTCTACGTTACGGCCACAAGGCCTTCGTCAGGAAAGGAAAGAAAGTGAAGGCTAGATAGGACACATAAAAACTAAATAAAATAAAAACTGGGTACTTCCCTGAAGGCAAGAACCGAAATTCTATCAAAATCGCTGTCTGTTGATGAGCGCGTGGCTGAACAGAAAGTGACTTCCGCCACCGGATGTACACAATGCATACTAAGAAACTAAAAAACGAAACCGGACAATAAACTACCCAACGTGATAAAAGTGGGGACTGGAAATAGAAGAGGACAGAATGAGTGGGAGATAAATAAATATGAAATAAAAAAATGTATATGGCATACAAATAGAAGAATAGGATAAGAGTGGAAAGAGTCCAAATAGAGCAAGAGAGGAGAGGGTGACCTCAGACAAAGGTGTGAAAAGTGTTGAGACCGGCTGGTTTTAGACACCCCATGCGGTGGATAAGACGGTTCTCAAGCTGTTCTCGGCTGGCAGTGTCAGAGGAGCAGGATCGGATCGCTGTGACCTGGATGTCGATGGGACCATGGTGGTCAGGACCATTGAAGTGTATAGCAACTGGTGTTGACTTTTGCTGAGCGATGTCATTTAAGTGCTGGCTGAATCTGTCCCCAAGTCGTTTGCCTGTTTGGCCAATATAGGTTTTGCAGCAACGTTTACATATGATCGTATAAATGACATTGCGCGATTCACACGTGAAGCTACTAGTGATGGTGTACGTAGCCTTAGGGAAGTACCCAGTTTTTATTTTATTTAGTTTTTATGTGTCCTATCTAGCCTTCACTTTCTTTCCTTTCCTGACGAAGGCCTTGTGGCCGTAACGTAGACTATTTTCTTTGTCTTTTGTCCTCGTAAGACGAATCACCTTTTTTCGATTTTTTTTCAAACCCATCCATTGTATTCCACGTCTTACCGCAGTTCCCTTCCTCGATTATATATATATTATAATTAATAAATATTAATAAAATAATAAAAATATAAAATTTTATTATATTATGTAATTTTTATTACATAATTTTATATATTAATATTATAAAATTATATAATTTATATTACATAATTTAAAATTATATAAATTATTTAATATATATATATAATATATAAATTTATAATTATATATTATATTTATTATGTATATATGTTATATATATATATATATATATATATATATATATATATATATATATATATATATATATATATATATATATATATATATATATATATATATATATATATATTTAAAGTCATATTTTAATGTTATGGTCTAAGAGAGTTTACACGTTGTAATACGGTATGTTCAGGCCAGATTTTGGGTTACCTCCCTTGACTTGTTTAAATATATTTTTTCCATAACTCTCTCGATCCATCGAGATTGAGCGCAGTTCGCGGTTAGCCGCGCATGCGTGACTGTTTGAGCGGGACTGATATGCGTGATCTCGTGATAGTTCGCTCTTGGCGTTTGACCGGGCTGGTCAACCATGTTTTCTAACTGTGTGTTCGGGAAGATATTTGTGGTGAGATTGAAATGTTGGAGACTCCCCGAGATATTTCTAAAGTCCAGGATATAATGGCTAATATTTACATTGTGCAATGTGTCTTAGATATTGTATTGCCATAGCAGAGGAGGTAAGAAAAATATGTACATTGATTTAAAGCCAGGAACTTATACGGCTCAGTTATTGTATCGCCTGAGAAGGCGGGGAGTATATTTGCATTGATTTAAAGCCAGGAACGTATACGGCTCAGTTATTGTATCGCCAGAGAAGGTTGGAAGTATATTTACATTGATTTAAAGCCAGGAACTTATACGGCTCAGTTATTGTATCGCCAGAGAAGGCGGGAAGTATATTTACATTGATTTAAAGCCAGGAACTTATACGGCTCAGTTATTGTATCGCCAGAGAAGGCGGGAAGTATAGTTACATTGATTTAAGGCCAGGAACCTATACAGCTCAGTTATTGTATCGCCAGAGAAGGCGGGAAGTATATTTACATTGTTTAAAGCCACGAACTCATGCGGCTTATATTAATGAGAAGGGGGAGAAGATATTTACATTGCTTAAAGCCAGGAACTCATACGGCTTGTATTATTGAGAAGTTTATACGACGTTTTTCCATGATGTGCTTGACTGTGTCAGTGAATTGTCTATGATGTGCCTGGGTACTGTATTACCAGGATGTTTACGTTGATGTCTCTCTTGTACCACAATAAACAGTGTATAGACGTTTCAGCCGTCTCTTCAATCTTCTAACTGTGATGTTTAACAGAGTTTGCAGTGGTACCTGTTATGTGCATTAAGGTGTGTGACTGTTCATGTCTGATCCAGAGCCACACACATTCGCGTCCTTTGATAGCTTCACACACACACCTAGTCGGCCACCTGTAAGCCCGACATATAGCTGATTCGTCATTATCAGCGGCACATAATAATAATAACACTGACCTAATGAAGTACCCGGCGTTGCCCGGGAGTTCATCTACAACATTGACAAGTCTTTATTAGTGGTCCCTCAACACCCAACAATCAGTATCTCAACAGTGGTCGCCAGCAATACGTGGCTACAAACTGTGAAGCGCAAGTAGTTCGACAGAAGATCAGCAGTGTTCCAGCCAACTACAAGTTATTCAAGTAAAGACTTGCGGTGTTTCCAGTTGGTGTTTCCTGTACTTTGGAATACTGATGTGCTTACTGCAAGGAACTACAGTGGCGGAGTTCCAGTGTCAAGAACCATTGGATTTTGTAGATCGTGTTAGCTGTATCATTTTGCAGTTGTTACGGAGGCCAGGATTTTTCCAGTTAAAGATAAGTGGCTACTTGATTGTGTGGTAAACTGTGCCTCTGTGTGTTGTAATTGAACTTTCCTCTAAACTCACCCTATGTATATTCCTTGTCTTTATGTTATATGTTTCGATGTTATATATGTCATATTTTAGCGGGCAGGTTGGGTGGAGACTTTCGTAGGATATATCCCACTTTACCGAGGGCCTACGAAAGCTTTCTTTAGGAACTCTATTGCGAATTTCCCGCAGTGGAAATTTCCTGCAATTTTTTGTTGCTGACGTATTTCAGTCAACTACGTTTGGGTTTTCGTGATATATTTGTTTAGTTGTACCGAGATGTCTCATTGTTGTTTTTGTTATATTTTCCTCTGCTTTTTAGTTCTTGTTTAGTTTGTTTGTAATTGTCTTCCTCACCTATCTATCTTTGAGTTATATTCATTTATACACTGATTTGTCATGTGTATTGTCTATTATTCGCAGCTGTCATTGCAAGTTTTGCAATATTATTCTCTTTATTTCTGCTTTTTCCTTTATTTGATTCCTGCGAACGTTGTCGTTTGTTATTTATATTTTTCTTTGTCTCTCTTGTTTATATTATCCATTTTGTCATATACTGTCTATATATTTTGTTATACACTGTCAATATTATAATGCACAATAGATTTATAGGTGATTAATTAAAGTATTTATAGTTAAGGTAATTATACAGGTTCTAGATCAAGGACTTGTCACCCACTGAGTTGGGATAGAGTGAGTTTCTCAAGTAATATATTTACACAAGGTATTTATCTCATATAATCAAGCATAATGTCTACTTTGGATTATTTCATTGAACAAGGGAGATCCCTTGGAATGACTAATGAGGAAGTAAGAGAATTCGCACTTGTTGAATATGGCAAGGCGCAGAAGGCTGAAGAAAAGAAACAGAAAATGGAAGAGAAAAGAATTCAAACGCAAATGGAAGCTGAAGAAAGAAAGTTCCTAATAGAAATGGAAAAACAGAAATTAGAAGCTGAAGAGAGAAAACAGAAATTAGAAGCTGAAGAGAGAAAACAGAAATTAGAAGCTGAGGAGATAAAAATGCAACAGCAAATGCAAATGGAGACTGAAAAAAAGAAATTAGAGATAGAAGAGAAGAAGCTTCAGATGCAAGCTGAAGAAAACCAAAGACTCCACGAGCAAAAATTGGCAGCTATGGAGCTGAAGAAAATAAAGGTAGTGAATATGGGTAATGCTCAAAATGAGACAAACAATCAAACAGCTTCTAATAAGGCAAATATTCAACCTCATGATATTATATTACCTCCCTTCAACCCTACCAGCGACGATATCTCATTCTACTAAATAGATTTGAACTTTCATGCGTATCTCATAATATAGACAAGACGCAATATGTTGCACAACTTATGAACATACTTAGGGGTGAAGCTTTGAATTCTATAAGTATATTGGAAGGTCCTGACAAGTATAACTATGATGTTGTCAGAGCGGCTTTATTAAAAAAATACCAACTGCATGAAGAAGGTTATCGCCTACTCTTTAAGTCGCTATTGCCAGAGACAGGGAAAGACTTTTCAGAATTTATATCGACTATCCGCCTTACATTTTCACGTTGGGTGGAACTGTCAAAAACTGAACACACATATGAAGCCCTTATGGACTTATTGCTTCGTGACAAAGTCATGTCGTCAGTTAATAAATCGTTCTTTTCTTTTCTACATGAGCGAAAACCTCCTAATATGAAAGATATGGAATAATACTGTTGCAATACGTCACGGCACATCCTAATGTAACGGTTAGCAATTCTAAAGTCGAAGAAGGTTTACCCGTTGCCCCAGCAACACCATATGGCCCTAATTTTCGACGTAAATTTCAAAATGCTCAACATAATTTTGATAGGAGGAATAATCGTAATTTTGGACAGAACCAAAGGGGCCCATCATGTAATGATTCCTCTTCAAGGAACTGGGGGCAATTTAACAGTCCTCAACATTTTGGTCCTAATAATTATAGGAATTTTGGAAGAGGTTACTACAATAGGCGTAACCACAATAATGATTTTTCGCAGAGACAACAAAACCCATCAAATAGAAATTTTGATCAAAGGGGAAATGACAATCGGAACTATACAAATTGGAGTTCTAATCAGAACAATTGTTTCAATAGGGGAAATAACAATCCAATAGAGATAATAGTCGCGACAGATCGCGATATGACGGTAGATCAAATAATAGATCGTTTCGCCATGCTAACTCTGCTCAACAAGAACCCAATGGAGTTAATAATCAAGGTAATAATAATGGTGTCGCTAATGCTAGTGCTTGCGTTGCTTTCGATTTTGAGAGGGCGTCTCAGTGCCCGGAGTGCACAACTTTGTTTCAACCTACAGCTATAATTACCGTGAGTTGCGGTCATCCTCTACCCGCTCTTCTTGCCGCATTTGCGCATGACGGAAGAGGATCTTTTATTCTACATAAAGGTTTCGGGAATAATGATCTTGTCTCAGTTCTTTTTGATTCTGGATGTACTACTGTTGGGATTAGACCGTCTTTAGTTCATCGATCTTGTGCCACCGGAAATGTAGTGAAGTGTGTGACATTTGGTGGGACACTTGAGAAATTTCCGACTGCTATCATCCACATAGCCACTCCCTTCTTCACGGGAGATGTTCCCGCATGCATGCTCCCGAACCCTATTGCAGATCTTATCGTCGGACGTGTACACGGAATTGGGGAGTGTGCCCCGCGGCGGATTGCTACCTGGGAAGAGCGGGACATTCGTTCTGCTTGTGCGGTCGCTGCATGAGCACAGGCTTAAAATATTTCTCATACTCCAGCTGCCGAAATAAATGAAGTACGTAATCTGAATGTCCAATCCGTGATCTCACGAGACTCTTTTGTCGGACTTCAACAAAATGATACTTCATTTTAAAAAAATTTGTTCTCCGAGTCAAAGAGGGTAATACAAACTGTGACACAAATCTTGAGTCTTGGATCTCTATAAAGAATGGAGTGCTGGTTCGTGTGGTGCGAGATTCTGCTTCGTCAATGCATTCGCAAATCCTGGTGCCTAAGGATATGAGAGTTCGAATTCTACAACATGTCCACGACTCTCAGTGTGCGGGACATATGGGATTTTCCCGTGCTGAGTCGGGGGGTTCTTGCTTCCTTCTTTTGGCCACGCGTAGACAAAGATATACGTATTTATTGTCGCTCCTGCAGGGTATGCTAGGAGGTTAAGTCACGAGGCCCGTGCCATGCAGCACCTATCCAAGCTGCAGATATTACTATTCGTCCCTTTCAAAAAATGGCAATCGACATTATTGGTCCTTTTAAAATTAAATCTGTCAGGGGACACCAATTTATTCTTACATGCATTGACATGTGTACACGTTGGCCAGAGGCTATACCTCTCAAGAGCATTTCTACTGCTGATGTTGCAGAGGCTCTTTGGCTAATATTTTCACGTCTAGGATTTCCCAAAGAAATCTTATCAGATCATGGCACGCAGTTGGTGTCGGACGCTGTGTCTCGGGTCATGTCCATGCTCCCCGTGGATAGGTCTCTGGGCGGTGTCTGTCACCCTGTGTCAAACGGTTTAGTTGAGCGTTTGGATAGAACGCTCGGGAATTTGCTGGGAGGGATAGCTGAGGGTCATCCTCGGGGTTGGGACAGGGTGTTACCCGCTGCTCTTTTTGCGTACAGAGAGGTCCCTAATGAGCATACAGGGTTTTCACCATTCGAGCTCGTCTTTGGTGCGCAACCAAGCGGTCCAATGTCGTTGCTGCACGACCTTATAACTGCTGACAATATCAGCGATGACACTCAATCTTCATACGAATATGTCATTGCTCTAATCTATGTATATATATAATTTATATAATTTTTATTATTATATAATAATAATATTATAACATTTATTGTGTAATTTTATTGTAATGTTATTATAATTAATTAATATTACTAAAATAATAAAAATATAAAACTTTATTATATTAGATAATTTTTATTATATAATTTATATTTTTAATATTAAAATTGCAAAATTAATATAATTTGTATTATATAATTTAAAAGTATATACATTATATAAAATATATAATAAATAATATATAATCTTATAAATATAGAAGAAGTGTTAAGAATAGACAGACCTAGGGAACTGCATAATATAGTCAAAGAATATTTAACACGAACAAATGTTAATATTAGTGGCTGGAAATGTGAAGGTCTGATGCTGTTCTTACAATGCATATGACTTTTAACAGATGAAAGTCAATTAAATATCCGTTAAAGTCAGTTATATAACTGGAACCACCAGACCTTTACACCCCTCCATTTTTAATATTATTCTTGTTCAGGGTTTCTTCTTGATTTTTTTTTTTTTTGGTTTATTTATTTAACGTATTAGCATAATTGTGATTGTCCCTATTTACAACATTTGACAAATGTGATGCCACTTTCTCATATAATCAGTTGTTCATATTATTTGGAATTGAAAACAATATATATCCTAATTATAACCCATCAGAGGTTGAACGTGATATTTTTCTTCATTAAATTAAAAAAAAAAAAATCTTATTCGACGCTTGTTCTTGCTACTAGTCCTTGTATTGTCCAGCCGAAATGGCGTCTACGTCGTTCAGCCTCGTTTTCGATTCTGACATAGTTGTCGTAACTCTCTATAGATCTAGGGGCACTAGGTCGAACACCTGCTGCAGTACTGCCCAACCTACAGTAATGAACGGAGTAGCATATGGCAACAACTAGTGCCCTTGATATATAGAGTGACGACAACTAAAATTTGGCCGCCATTTTCGGTCGTCCACGTCGTTCAGCCTCGTTTTCGATTCTGACTCAGTTGACGTCACTCTATATATCAAGGGCACTAGCAACAACCCACTTCTATCAACGAAAAACTGTTTGTAGATGTCGGGAACCTTGAGTTGACTACTGCCTTTATTAGAGTCATAAATGTGTAGGTCTGAAGGCGAACGAGGAAGAAGAAGAAGATATTACACACATTTTGTAATAACTTATAAATAACAAGTTGAATAAGTTGAAATGGTAATTTCCAAAACAAAGTGACTGAGCGTCCCGCAGAGAATATTAATCGCCTTAAGTTAATGCCCTTTCGTGGACAAGTATCTATGTCATCAATGAGCAAGTATCGAAATCAGTCCTTCTATATTTTTACATTCTGTCACCGCTGTTCTGCATGTCTATACATATTACGTATTTCTTTTTTGATTGTGTTATATTTTGCTGTGCGTGTGTGTTTTGTACACTTAGACCTATATTTTTAAAACTGATCTTTCGTATTTGTTCGAGAAAATACAAATATCTAGGTTTAGTACCAAACTCTATGCCTCAATGGGCGTGTTACGGAATCCTTGACCTTGAACGAAACTCTATGCTCTTTGTTACAGCATGTTGGTTGAAATGAAACACCGTGGGTGTGTGCCGTCTTTTACTCTTTAGCTCAAATTAGCCCATATGTCTATTTTAAAGTAAAAATTCGACTTCGTATTTATAATGGGTAAGTTGGAAGTTTATTGTTCGCTGCCATTTTATTTTTAAATTTATATAATACTTTCTTTTGCAGTTTTACAGCAGCCCTCTTATTTATTTACTTACAATTTGTCTTGTTTTTTTTTCTCGGATTTATTATGTATCTAAAAGATGGGGAAAGGGGTGGGGTTACGGTTAGCCACCATCTTTGTTAATGTGCAGTCTATCCGGTGATGATGAAACTGCAAACTAAACATGCGATACAGTGATGTAGGCCTTATGAATAAAACCAGATTAGCCTTCACCAATCTAAACAACATCTGGAAATCACTAAATTAAAAAAATATACTAGAATAATTTATGTACTTCAGTACGGCGCAGAATTCTGGAGAGTAACAGAAAAGGAAATGTGCAACCTGCCCTCTTTGCACCCAACCAGCCTAAGGAAAATTCTTGCTAACTCAGAGCCACCAAGAAGACACGTGCACAATTATAGTGGATAGATGCTGGAACTGGATTGGCCACATCTTCAGAAGAAACCCAGACGCCATCACCAAAACTGCCATGCTGGGGACTCCAGAAGAAAAGAGAAAGCAAGGCTGGCCAAAAGTCACCTGGCGGAGAACTGTGGAGCAAGAGATGCTAAGCATGGACCAGAGCGAGGGTACCACACGAAGGATGACTGCCAACCCCGGCAATATGAAGACAGGTTGTTGCTGCCCTACAAGATGCCACCAGATGTGATTGCCACTGATTGCTTTGTCAGTCAGCGGCCAAGGGCCAAAGAAGAAGTATTGGGGAATAAAGATATTAAAGAATGTGTGATATTAATATTATATATTATGAAAACAGTTAGAGGCTTTTTTAAATTTACTACTAATTAAACCATTACATTGAGAACAGGGAATGCAACTGTTTTGCGAGTATGTGATATTGTGATTAAAGAATTACAGATATATACTGTATACGAGAATTTGAGGCTAAATTTTGAAAACAAACAATATGAATGTATTATATGTATTATGAATTTAATGTGTTTGAATGTGAGATATTGTGAATAGAGGATAAAGATGTTTGTGAGTATGTGATAACATAAGCAGATAATAGAAAATGTGTGATACTGTTAACATAGTTTGTGAACGTGTAAAATTATGAATAACAGAGCTTATGAATGTGTGGTGTAGTGAGTAAAGAAAGATATAATGAATGTGTGATGTTGTCAATAACAAAATAAAGAAACCTGAATGCATATTATTGTGAATAATGATGCTCCCAAGATTCACTTACATAAAAGTGTAAGCACATACAAGATGGAAAAAAAAAGAAAAGGTAGGAGTGTCGGATTATTTTTGATGATACTAGTGAGGTGTAAAGAACAGCAAGCTAGGAGTGTTGTTTTTTTTTATCCATTGTTTCTTGTTTTTGTTTTTTTGTACCCAGTGTTATTACCCTTCGCTTCCCAATGAAACATAGGCCTTCGGTAAATTCACACCAAACCTTCTTGTACTGTGCCATTCGTTTGAGATCTTTCCATGTTTTCTTTTATTCCTGTCATGTCTGTCTGCAGTTCCCATATGTTTTTCAGTATCCTTCTATTTTTCCTACCTAGGAGATTCCAGGATAAGGATCCCCTTGTACTGATGGGGTCGTTCACATTCGGGGTCAAAATTTTGTGACGATAAGAGGTTTTGAAAAATGTGGCGTCACACACAAATATAAGTCATACTTGCTTCTTACATAAATTAGATTTCTACTTTTGTCCACAATAGTTAATTTTTTATCTGCAATAGTTAAATTTTATACGCAATAGATAACAACTCCCTCTTGGAAGAATGATATCCCCAATATATATATATATATATATATATATATATATATATATATATATATATATATATATATATATATATATATATATATATATATATATATATATATATATATATATATATAAAGGTGTTTGCTACTTTTTTTGTAGCACGCTCTTTCAACCATCTGCCAAATACATAGAGCTGTTGGTTTTATCAAGACGTGTTTCATTTATTGTAATATGTTTTTGTTTGTATTTGTTTTATGCTTTATGCTATACTAGCGGTCATACCCGGCCCAGCCCGGAGTCCATGTCGGAATAAGTGCAAGTCGGGTTTGTCGTGAATCGTTTTCGCAAGGTTTAACTTTGTTTGGTTTTAAATGTACTGTTGCATTGAGGTGTGGTTCTAAGGGGAAAAATGTATGTAAGTGTCGTGGTTGAGTAAAGTGTAGAGTATTTGTCGAGTTGGACATTAGTAGTGAAATCGACAAGGGATAGTGGACTGACAGAGTTATAGATTACACACACAGAAAGGTGTAAATAGGGGATGGACTTGAGACAACCTGGACGAAGATTTATCAAAATGATCTCTCTCTCCAAGCCTCAACTCACTTTTACTGTCTAAGCACCTCCTGCTCTCACTCTTTTCTCTTATCAAACATAGAGATTCTAGTAAAGAGCTAAAACTAGTTTAATTATGGATGAAAAAGGTCGGGAACAGCGCATTAATAAATGTGTAAACTTTATTAAAGAAGAAAGGCATGGAATTAATGCATATCATCATACACAGCATAAATTAAATCAATAATCAAAATATTCATCAATAACCCTCAATAATGCAAATACACACCCACAAACACACACACCACCAACACTCATAAAACCTGTAGAACACAGAGAAATGAAATAACTGTCTGACAGTCTGTCCGTTTTCGTGGGACCAAGTACAATGCTTCAGACAGTGTCCTTTACGTAAAAATATACTCCATGGGAATGGACTTGACCTGTATAAATCCACTGTAGCCGCTATTGTTGGTGGCACCCCTGATTTCGCGATGGGGACTGGAAGACTGTCTATCTCCTGCTGACCAAATAAACGAACTGACCTACCGTCCGTCCGCTTTCGTGGGACCAAATGGAATAGCTCCAATGTCTTTACGTAAAAATATATTCCATGGGTGATGGAATTGACCTGTATATCCAATGTAGGCGCTATCTTTGGTGACCCCTAGTTGCGTGAGGGGCTGGAACTCTGTATTTACCTCTGGCCGCTCCTAAGTGCGAAGTTCTACATAAACCCAGAAATACACCAGACGAAGTCACTTGAGGACACGGAGTCCCAGGCGCTCTTATCAGGCGCTAGGCTCTGCTTGGCTGTAAATCCTGTTTAAACTGGTTTGGCTGTGGTTTGCTGAATGCCCCGTTTAGGCACACAAAGTCGGGTGATATCAGATTCTGCTATAGACATGCTGGGCGGTTTTTATATTCTGGAAGCGGCAAGGCTCTGACTGGTAATCCAATAGACGAGTAGGGAATGATAAGGTCTCTTTTTCGGAAGACAGACGTCATCATCAGTTGATAAACTCTTTTAATACAAGACCCTTGCCCTGAGCAAGAGACATGCTGAAAAATCTGAAGCTCACTCGAACATCACCAGAGTTAAATACTGTGTTGTTGTGTTGCTCGTGGTTTGAGTATGGAATGTCAACTTGACCTACATACTGCATTCACTTGACAGGTCACGTGACGAAGTGTTGACAAAGAGCAAATCAATACTGCAAGTGTGTCGTATCAGCCACAGGAAACGGTCTGGTATCGGTAATCTGTTGACTTCTGAACTTCTGCGAGGTCAAACCCAGAAAGCTGGTCCACCAGTTGATAAGGTCTCTATGGTGTTGTTTGCTCCACTGTAGTGTACACAAACCAGTGCTACAATCCCAGCAATCAGTGGTGTTAATGATGGGTGTGTGCTGGAAGACAAAGGTCAGCAACGACTGTGTACCTTTACTACAGTTTAATTTGGACGTACACACTCGACAGCACAGATAGTGACAAATCACAGGTTGGCATAATACATCATGGTACAGTGGATAAATGGTCTTGCAATGTTACATGGGCACTCATGTAGAATAATAGTATAATGGACTGTCAGTAGCCAAGCACTCAGTATTGCCCATATATATATCATCTGAGTTTACTGACAAAACACGTCAGATTATAAACAATATCCAAGATGGCTTCTAGACCTAACCTCGTCTAGTGAAGATTCCTTAACATAATGTCCAGCACAGATTTTTCCATATAATCAAATTGAACCGCTAGCAATGGGTTCTCATGTGTAGCAGTGATCTTTGGACTAATCAAGCGATAATACGGGCATCCCTTTTCTCTTCTTGAAAGTCACTAAATGTTTGGTTACAAGATGGCTTCTCTCGTGAGCTGTCACTCACGTTTGGATACAGATAATGAATCTGTCTTAAAGTTAGTCATTCATTAAATGTTTCATTGCTCTGTAGATTCTATCATGATACAATTGACTGCATTCTACAGGATATAGTGCTGCTAGGAATCAGAGTCGTTTTCCATCTAGTTAAATGCATCCTCTCAGATGTACAAAATCGTACCTATCGAAAAACGGTTGCTTCGTACGAGAGTTCAAAAGAGTATCTTTTATTACCTGGGTATCAGAAATATGATTCTGCCATTCCTTGGCAATAAGAATGAACACTGGGGTAAAGCATACATGATAGGTCTCGACGACTATCACTTTCCCCATAAATATAGAGATCACTTTTTCCGGCTACAAGCCGACATAGAAAAACACAGCCCATCATCAGGGCGAAGCCAAAACACACCTCTCTAGCGACACATCCGCCGAACAGCCTTTGACCTCTCTAGAGACAAAAGAACATATAGTTCGACTTAGATATGTAAAGATATACAGATATAAGACAGACTCGTCCTACTCAGACAAACAATACACATAAATTCAGGCCATAGATATTCTGAAGCAAGAACAATCTATTACTACCCAAACAAAGAATAAATCGCAGTAAAACTGGATTCATCCGCGGAGTTCGATCGAAAGAGACGACACAACTTTCAAGGGAAGTAACTCAATAATGACTTTTCCTTAAGCACTAAAAAGTATCTATTTTGTTTACAAAATATTTGCGAACATAACAAGTATACCAATGTATAATATTGTAAGATATCAAAGACTGCACGTAACAGTCTTACCACACCTCCCGGGAAAAAAAAAATGGAACTTTTTTTTTTTTTGAAATACATCTAGGAGCAACGTACAATAGGCTCACAACGCATGAATAATGCGTAGATGAAAATATCAGGAATAAATATAACGCCTAATATGAGGCTAAGTCGACTTATGGAGCGACTGGTGAGAATGTGTCTCATAAACTGAGAGAAATTATTTCTCTACAAGTAAATTTTTCCAGGAAGGTGTCATCAAAGTATAATACAATTCTGGCAATTACACGATGCCTAAAAAATTCATACCATAATTTCGTATTAGATATCTCAAATTTATGATTTATGAAGAAAAATCATCAAAGCACAGCGGTGAATAAACATCAATGAACCGCTATGTAGTGATACAATCATTATATTATTAAATTACAAATGTGTATCTATCATGATATAGAAAAGGAACTACTATAGAACTAGACATATCAAGACGTCTAAGCCCTAATAGTTATGTGGAATCATGTGGGCATCTTGACAGAATGTCTGCCATCACATTATCTGATCCACGAATAGCTCGCACAGAGAAATGAAAAGGTTGAAGAGCAATTGCATATCGAGTGGACCTCGAGCTCTTCAAATTCTTACTCTGTATAGCAGTAAGAGCTTTTTGGTCGGTTTCTACTATGAAATGTGCGCCTAGAAGGAATCTCTGTAGTTTGAGGATCGACCAAACCATAGCTAATAGCTCACGGTCTAAAACCGAAAAATTCATTTCTGCCGCATTAAGTTTTCTGGAAATATACATTACAGGATGCAGAGTTCCAGAGTACTCTTGCATTAGTGCCGCTCCAATCCCAGTGGATGAAGCGTCACTACGAAGAACGAATGTCTTATCTTTAGTAGGTAGCACTAAAATAGGTGGTGTTGAAAACAATGTTTTAATCTTATCCAGAGAGCATTGGCATTCCTGAGACCAGTGGACCATATTAGGCGAACCTTTCTTTAGAAGTGTAGAAAGAGGTGCCATGATAGAGGATAGATTCTGAATGAATCTGCCATAAAATTGAATAAGACCTAACAGACTTCTCACCTGTTTTTTAGTCTTAGGGATCGAGATGTTAAGTATCTTACTAGTATTATGGTCCTCTGTCTTTAGGAAACCATAACCAACTCGGTGGCCTAGGAAAGAAATTTCGCTAAAACCAATATAGGCTTTAGAGGGTTTCGCTGTCAGGTTGTGCTCGCGTAAAGTAGACAGCAATTCATCTAACCCTGAATAGTGATCTTCCCAAGTATCGCTGAAAAGACAGATGTCGTCTAGATATGCAATGACATCTGACCGATAAGATAGGATTCGGCGCATCATGCGTACGAATGTAGCTGGTGCGTTCATAAGACCGAAAGGCATAAAATTCCATTGGAACAAACCTCTAGGTGTTGAAAAAGCCGTGAGAGGTTTGGCGCGTTCAGATAAAGGAACTTGCCAATATCCTTTAGACAAATCAAGTTTAGTGAAAAAATGAGATTTGGAGAGTCGAGTAAGTAGCTCTTCCAGTAAAGGCATAGGTTCGGCATCGAACTTCGTTACTTGATTCAATTTTCGATAGTCAACGCAAAGACGTATGTTATTGTCTTTTTTACGAACAATAACCATCGGCGAAGAATATGCAGAGGTGGATGGTTCGATTATTTTCAAATCTATCATCTCATCCAACTCTTTCTCAACCTGTGCTTGAAAATGTATAGGTATAGGATAAGGTCTAACCCTAATAGGAGTATGGTCAGTTAGAACAATGTCATGTTCAATGACATGCGTTTGTCCAGGGATGTCAGTGAGTACATCCTGAAATGTTTGCAACATAGTTGAAACTTGTCGCTGTTCTCCTAGAGACAAATCAGGAGAGACAGTAACGTTCTTCCATGATTCACTAGAATGAAGTGGGATCATTGGAAGAGGAAGATTTACATCTGAAAAACTTGTTTCCTCATCCTGTATCACGGACAGTGATGAGTAATGACCATGTTGTACTGGAGAATTGTCCGTTGCTTGGAAAATGGGTTGCAAATAATCCGGACGTTCATGGAATTCAGTAAGCATATTGATGTGGAAGGTTTTATGCTTCCCATCAATATTGACAATATAGTCGACATCGGAAATTTTCGATATTATATCGTACGGACCTTTCCAAGAAATAAGTAGTCTGTTTTCCCTACAAGGTAGTAATACAAATGCTTTGTCACCAGGACAAAGTTGTCGTAAGCATCTCTTCTTATTGGCAAATTGCCTTGCCTTCTGTTTCGCAAATTCAGAAGAAGAAGTTGCTAATTTGCATGCTTCGATAATCTTTTGTCTCAACGCGATGACATATTCGTAGGATGACTTTGTGTCATCGTCAATATTGTCAGCTGTTATGAGATCATGAAGCAACGACATAGGGCTACGCGGACGCGCGCCAAAGACGAGTTCAAAGGGAGAAAATCCTGTATGTTCATTGGGTACCTCTCTGTAAGCGAAGAGGGTCGCAGGTAAAACTCTGTCCCAGTCTTGAGGATGATCCTCAGTTATCTTCCCTAGTAAGTTTTTAAGTGTTCTATTAAGGTGTTCGACCATACCATTAGACATTGGATGGTAGATACTACTTAAAGATCTATCTATCTGCAGAGTAGACATTACTTGAGACATGGTATCTGATATTAGTTGGGTGCCATGGTCTGACAATATCTCTCCGGGGAACCCCAGACGAGAAAATATAAGCCAAAGAGCATCTGCAATATCAGCAGTAGTAATGCTCTTCAGAGGCATAGCCTCTGGCCAACGTGTGCACATATCAACACACGTCAAGATAAACTGATGTCCTCTGGCAGACTTGATCTTAAATGGACCAATAATGTCTATGGCCATTTTTTGAAACGGCCGAATAGGAATGTCCGCCGCCTGAATGGGTGCAGCATGCCGTGGACCTTTGGATTTAACTCCTGACATACTTTACAAGATCGACAATAAATCCGTATGTCCTTGTTTACCAATGGCCAAAAGAAAGCCGCAAGGACTCTTGACTTAGTACGGGAAAAACCCATGTGTCCAGCACACTGAGAGTCGTGAGCGTGCTGCAAAATCTTAACTCTCAAATTCTTGGGAACCAGGATTTGAGAATGACTTGACGTAATGGAGTCTTGAACCATACGTACAAGTACGCCATTCTTCTTTGTAATCCACGATTTACGACTTGTGTCTTTATTCGGATCACCTTTAGTTGCAAGAATGAAGAATTTCTTCAGAGTGGGATCATCTTCTTGCTGTTTTATAAACGAGTCACGAGAAATTACCAAGGGATCACCTTGGTTATGCACTTCATTATCTTCAGTAGATGAAGTTTGAGGCATATTAAGAGCCTGAGCTCTAGTGACTACAGCGTTAGCAATCTGCATGTTTTGCCTTTCCCACGCGGAAATTTGTTGCGGAGTGCATTCTTTGACTCCATGAATGCGACCGATGATGAGGTCAGCGATCGGATTCGGAAGAAGACATGCATGTACATCTCCTGTAAAGAAAGGAGTAGCAATCCTAATGATAGCAGTAGAGTATTTCTCTAATGTGCCGCCAAATGTTACACATTTGACTACTTGTCCAGTGGCACGGGAAGGATCTACGAGTGACTGCCTAACACCAATTGTGGTGCATCCAGAATCAAATAGCACAGAGACTGGATTGTTATTTACTAAACCCTTATGTAAGACAAGAGAACCTCTTCCATCATGCGCGACTGATGCAGGAAGAGCAGGAAGAGGATGGCCACAGCTTAAAGTAGACACTGTGGTTGGCTCAAATAATGTTTTGCATTGGGGGCACTGAGATACTCTCCCAAAATCAAAAGCGGCACATGCCATATTACTAGCATCATTATTATCTTTACTCTGTTTATAGGCTTCACGGGACTCTTGTTGTGCAGAGTTTGCCTGAAAATGTGGTTTATGTCTTTTGTTTTGAGATCTACCTCGGTTATTATCACCTCTGTAGTTATTGTTACCTCTATTGTAACCCCTATTTGGGTTTGAGTCATAGTTCCCTTGGTTACCATTATCATATTCATTATAATGAGTATCTCTGTAATTATGATCTTGTTGACTCCAAGACGGATAACCCGGATAGTTTCTATAATTACTTCCTCTACGGAAATTCCTATAATTATGACCACCCCTGTGTCGCGAGCTATCAGCTCGTCTCCAGTTCTTTGAAGAAGAACCCTGAAATGATTGGTTACCTTGGTTTTGATAACTATTATGGTTACCTTTTTTATCAAATCTGTTTTGAGGTCCCTGAAATCTGTGTGAATAATTGGGATTGTATGGTGTTGCTGAAGCAACTGGCATACTCTCCTTAATCTTAGTGTTGCCAAAAGTCACGTCGGGGTGTGCAGTGACATATTGGGAACAATATTCTTCCATTTCCTTTAGAGATTTGGGTTTACGCTCATGTATAAATTCAAGGAATGGTTTGTTAACACATGACATAATCTTATCTCTGAGCAACAAATCCATAAGTCCTTCATACGTTTTTTCTGTTTTGGAAAGCTCAATCCAACGATCAACTGTGAGACGTGCCTTTGCAGTGAATTCTGAGAATTCTACACCTGTCTCAGGCACCATCGTCTTAAACAAAAGGCGATAGCCTTCCTCACTTAGCTGGTATTTCTTTATCAAAGCCGCCCTAATGACATCATAATTATCCTTATCTGCTTCTCCTACAAGGCATAATCTAGTCAAAGATTCACCTTTCAAGTTTTCTGCTAATTGATTAGCGTATTGTGATTTATCCACATTATGTGTACGACAAGAACGTTCAAATCTATCCAGCCAGAATGTAATATCGTCACTGGACTGATTGAACGGTGGAACCTTAACCTTGTAAGTAGAAGGTTTACCATTACCACTAGATGCCTGATTAACATTACTCATACTTGTCAATCTCAATTTCTCTAACTCAAATTCATGTTCTCTTATTGCTTTTTTTTCTTCAGCTTCTCTGTCTAATCTTTTTTGTTCAGCAGCACTGTCTAATCTTTTTTGTTCAGCTTCCCTGTCTAATCTTTTTTGTTCAGCATCCCTGTCTAATCTTTTTTGTTCAGCATCACTGTCTAATCTTTTTTGTTCAGCAGCAGCTTCTCTTTCTAATTTTTTTTTGTTCAGCTTCAAATCTCCTTTGCTCCACCTGCATCTGCAATTTCTTTTGTTCAGCAGCAGCCTCAGCTTCTCTTTCTAATCTTTTTTCTTCAGCCATAGCTTTTCTCTCTTCTGCAGCAGCTTTTCTCTCTTCTGCAGCTAATGCTTTGTCATATTGAGCAACCGCCCATTCTTCTAATTGTTGACCAGTTTTATCAAGGGATTTCCCTTGTGTAATGAAGTATTCTAATGTAGACATGATGTCTAACAATAATACTAATCACTTGAAACAATAATAATACCACAAGTTCTTAATGACTTGATTAATCAGTACACTATCCCAATATCTGTGGGTCACAAGCCTTAATAAGGTCTTGTATAACAGTAATAATAATCAAGTACTGGTTTATACCATAATCCAAGTGCAGTGCACAGGCAATAGTGTCTTATGAAATATACCTATATAAAACATATGTCAACCAACAGAATACATAAAGTACAAATAGGACTGACAATACGAAAACGTTTGCAGAAATCAAATAAATCAAATAGGGAAATCAATGAAAATAATCACTGAATCTGCAAGGGATAACAACACAAATGACGTCACAGTATATGAATATAAATTGTGAATAGAACTGAAAGATAGAAAAGGGTAGACCAACAAATTACAAACAAATCAAAACAAAACTAAAGAACAAAGAAATATTACAAAAATAACAATAATTACAGTCTTCACAGCTAACACAAAAGCAACAGTTGTCGCAGCAAATTTTCAATCAAGAAAATTGCACCTATAGAAAACGCCCACAACGGACCCTCTATGACGTGGGATATTCTGTTGTGAGGACTCCGCCCAACCTAAACACAACCCGCTGACATAGAAACTAACATACTATACAAACAAATAACATGTAAACATAAATATATAAATTATGTGCATGATAGTATGTGTTGCAAAATAGGCTCAGTTTTACAGTAATGGCAAAGTTATTTTTATGAAAATAAACAAACTGCCACTTTATTCAATTAAACATTCTGGCCTTAAATATTAAAGTTCATATATAGAAAACAAGAAGATCCATCGATGAAAATAGGACTTCTTAGTTCAATAATACTGTCTTCCTGTTAATATTGACAAGAATTGATCCAACTGTTCTGTGAAACTCTGTAATGTCTAATGTAAGAATGTCAACAACGCTGACCTACATACTGCATTCACTTGACAGGTCACGTGACGAAGTGTTGACAAAGAGCAAATCAATACTGCAAGTGTGTCGTATCAGCCACAGGAAACGGTCTGGTATCGGTAATCTGTTGACTTCTGAACTTCTGCGAGGTCAAACCCAGAAAGCTGGTCCACCAGTTGATAAGGTCTCTATGGTGTTGTTTGCTCCACTGTAGTGTACACAAACCAGTGCTACAATCCCAGCAATCAGTGGTGTTAATGATGGGTGTGTGCTGGAAGACAAAGGTCAGCAACGACTGTGTACCTTTACTACAGTTTAATTTGGACGTACACACTCGACAGCACAGATAGTGACAAATCACAGGTTGGCATAATACATCATGGTACAGTGGATAAATGGTCTTGCAATGTTACATGGGCACTCATGTAGAATAATAGTATAATGGACTGTCAGTAGCCAAGCACTCAGTATTGCCCATATATATATCATCTGAGTTTACTGACAAAACACGTCAGATTATAAACAATATCCAAGATGGCTTCTAGACCTAACCTCGTCTAGTGAAGATTCCTTAACATAATGTCCAGCACAGATTTTTCCATATAATCAAATTGAACCGCTAGCAATGGGTTCTCATGTGTAGCAGTGATCTCTGGACTAATCAAGCGATAATACGGGCATCCCTTTTCTCTTCTTGAAAGTCACTAAATGTTTGGTTACAAGATGGCTTCTCTCGTGAGCTGTCACTCACGTTTGGATACAGATAATGAATCTGTCTTAAAGTTAGTCATTCATTAAATGTTTCATTGCTCTGTAGATTCTATCATGATACAATTGACTGCATTCTACAGGATATAGTGCTGCTAGGAATCAGAGTCGTTTTCCATCTAGTTAAATGCATCCTCTCAGATGTACAAAATCGTACCTATCGAAAAACGGTTGCTTCGTACGAGAGTTCAAAAGAGTATCTTTTATTACCTGGGTATCAGAAATATGATTCTGCCATTCCTTGGCAATAAGAATGAACACTGGGGTAAAGCATACATGATAGGTCTCGACGACTATCACTTTCCCCATAAATATAGAGATCACTTTTTCCGGCTACAAGCCGACATAGAAAAAACACAGCCCATCATCAGGGCGAAGCCAAAACACACCTCTCTAGCGACACATCCGCCGAACAGCCTTTGACCTCTCTAGAGACAAAAGAACATATAGTTCGACTTAGATATGTAAAGATATACAGATATAAGACAGACTCGTCCTACTCAGACAAACAATACACATAAATTCAGGCCATAGATATTCTGAAGCAAGAACAATCTATTACTACCCAAACAAAGAATAAATCGCAGTAAAACTGGATTCATCCGCGGAGTTCGATCGAAAGAGACGACACAACTTTCAAGGGAAGTAACTCAATAATGACTTTTCCTTAAGCACTAAAAAGTATCTATTTTGTTTACAAAATATTTGCGAACATAACAAGTATACCAATGTATAATATTGTAAGATATCAAAGACTGCACGTAACAGGGAACTACTACTGCATTTGGTGATTCCAGATTTAGCGTTGGCTCCGTTGCACTGCGTGAGCTTAACTTGGCGTTGACAAAAGGGTTTTAGGTTCAGGAACGGGGTTTGACTACTCGTGACGCTAGCGGTATTCAGAAACCCTCTAGATCGAAGAGGACATGTCGTTCTTCGCCTGACTGGAGTCTGCTTTAGCGATTCGGTCTCCCTGAAACTGAGACCCAAAAAGGACACCTTTTACCTCAAGCAACGACAAAATCAATCTAATGCTTTATAACCTAGTTATGCTCCGCTCCTTCCATTCTATCAATTATAGCATGTGCCCGCATAGGCTTAATATCTTTTGTACACCCATGTACCTGTCATTAAATGTTCTGACAGCAAAATCTACTCTTCTCCCAATCTCAACATACAGGAAACCTAACCTTGTAGTTACAGTTAAATGAATATGCTTATTCATCTTACAACATTAAATGAATTTACATAAACAGATTACAGCATTTGACATTACACAAATAAATCGTATGCCCCCTTGAGGAAATATATTAGCATTCCACAAAATGAGTACATATAAAATGCAATGTTCTTGCTATAATAATACAGTTGTGGCTAAATCATAAGATATAATTATATCTATGCCTGGTGACTGCTTTCTGTGAAAGTTATAGACTAGTGCCTAGCCACACAAGTAAGCATAAAATGATTCTCCCTTGCCACTAGAAATATCTATCAAAAAGGAATAAGTCACTATCTCCTATAATCCAGAGTTATTGCCTGCATCTCACTATTCAGTTTTTAAGTGAACAATCCACACCTGACATTATCTTACAGAAATGACAGTTAATTTAGCCTATTCTTAACCCATGATAAGCATCTGTGGACTGATTCTACGCCTAGTATCTGTTATTGTAAGTCTATCATTTAACCCATTATAAACCAAAACAGCGTAAACACCACTCAACTAAGGCCGTAGACAGCGCTACATTATCCCTGAATTAAATTTACCGGGAGAAATCCTCAAAATGAATTCACGTCACTTCCTATCAGATATATATAAAAGCTAACATGAATATATCATATAATAATTATAAGATATGTCAACTCACCCCGAAAAATGACAAGAACATAAGCAAACACATTCTGGTTCTGCCTAAGTCTCAAATGGTCATCTACGGGCCAGGAATTATTCACGAATGTCTTTGTCTATTAAGACTCTTCTAGATTTACATGTTTACATACAACGCCACCCAGGACACCTGCATGACCTGATTCTACAGATGTATCGGCGTAATGCGTAATCAAGAGAGTAAGACAAAGGTTATTCTAGAGACATCAGAAGTCAACAACCGCAAGAAAATTCCCCCCGATAGACATAATATTATGATCACTGTTGCTGTCATTTTCGACGGAGTCATCTGTCAAGTTATTTGCTTATGTTTGTATCATAAGTATAATTGTGTCTTTACCTGCGATGTCAGGTTGATTAGGGGTTGTCTTCCCTTGTTTATTCATTCATTGTGTTTGACCTGTAGGGTCAGAGGTTGTCAGTTCGGGCGTAGGCCTATGGGAAGGTTTTTTAAGCGGGAGTGAGATATACTTCCGGGAAGCCGGGAGGTCCTGTTTTTCTGAAGGGACCAAGAGTCCATTGTTTTTCGGGGAGAATCTTCGAAGTAACTGCTATGGCAGTTTTCCCCAGTGAATCTCTGTGCGTCGGGATGACGACAGAATTCCTTGTGTAGTTCTGAGGATTCATTTACCAGGTAATACCGACCTTTATGCATTATTACGCTTTTCGGTGGCAGAACATGTAAAGGATTACCTAGGGTGAACAGCAGCTCACTGATCCGCCATTTCAGAGCTTATATATATTTGTGCTCGAGGTAGCCATCCAAGACTGTTAGTCTTATATTGTCCAGAAATCCAGTGACGAAGATATATTGTGGGAGCCGCAGATTAGCGGAACTTCTATCTACAATAAGTATTACTGCAGGGTTGATGATAACCTATTTAACAGAAGTACACGGCCGACGTTAGGACGAGGCCTGTGCTTCCGGCTATTATACTACAGCCTGTTATGTGCAATTGGCAGGGAGTGCCAAGTTGCACCTGTGTGTCAAGGTAACTAAGGCATCTGACGCGTTTAGTCAGAGACGCCAAGGGCGACGCTACGAACTGTCATTATTGAAGAACTTTGCTATTGACCATGCACGTCTATTCTGATGTTTACCTTTTTGAATGCCAAATGTATACCTATCGATGTCAGGTCAGCATGACCTTGTTACACTGACTGTTCCTGTTGATACTATGTGTGTTCCCGTCAATAAATGTCTTGAAACATGCCTGCAGTGTCAAAGCATCCTTGATTACTGCATGTGAGAGTATGGGTTGCAGGATCTACATCTATACGAGCCTAAACACATTCGCGTCTTCATTCGCACCCACACTCAATTCATCATACGCTCGCACTACACATCTAACAACATGTATACTGTCTTGGGCCAGTGATCACCTCAACAAGAAAAAAAGACAGTTACAATCACTAATGCGTTCTAAGGGGCAAAAACCCACAGGACTAACAGCGGGTTTATCTCCCCCTGAAACAGATCAAACTCGTTACCCAGGCCTCAAAGGGTACCAGCCGCTCGTGATCAAAGACTAGAGCGACCAGAGAAATTCCCCATGTTCGGACCACAGGTGCGTTTAGATAACATTACGTTATATGACCGTCTGCTGGTCCAGTGGGAATTTCTACTCTGAAAGCCAGCCAAACGTAACCAAACGCGGGTCGGGTTTGAAAAGGTGAAAAAAAGATAGAAAAGAAGAATACAAATGTCTAGGAAAACAGAACATTAAAAGAGTTAATAACATATGGAACGAAATGGTAAAATAAATTATCGGTCACGTGACAGTAAGGGCTTCTTTGTAGACGACATTGGTATTATAGTCACTTGACGTGTAAGTGATCCGACGCAGGCCAATCATCGGAATTCTTGGTATGCAGACTTTCTGCCCGCTACCACAACCACCAGTGTGCATTTTTTATTTCAAGGATGAGATTTTCTTAAATCGTAAAAAGTCAAAGCAATTAAAAACAGACATAAAGAAGAGAAAACGTACATGCATCTATACATATATCTACATACACGCACATACGTACATCCACACACAAGCTCTTATGTATTGAAATGTATGCACGTACACTACTAATGCCCTTTCCTCTATAAAATAATGCTGTAAGGCAGTGTTTCTCAACCTTTTTTTGCGTTCGCGGCACACCAATCTGACCCCGCGCCAGAATAAAAAATTACAGTGATATATACTAAATTAAATACACTTATTTGTGGGTACTTTAGAATAAATAAAACTCTCAATTCGATCTTATTTTAATTGTTTAAAATAATTGGAACATATATTTGACCCAAATAAAAAAAATGCTTTTATACAAACTTGATGGTCCTATTGCGATACTTGGGCTTGATGCTTTTGAGTAATTTTTTGGATATTAGGGCGTATCTGAGATAAGCAAACTCTTATTTCATCTTCAACACAGAGAAGTCTTTCCTTTTTTTTTGCATTTAATGCTTATAAGTGTTGAAAATCCCAACTCACATAAATATGATGTAGAAAACTGCATCAAAATAATTAAAGCTCGTTTTGCAATAACAGAATACTCGTCTTTAACAGAAATGCAGAATGCGTCCAGGGGCATCTCAGAGTTTCATTTCAAGACTGCGATCAGCTGAAATAGAAGCTAACTGTTCTTCTTCTATTATTGTAAAATCCAAGTCAGATGAAAGAGGCACACATGGATTTCTTATTTACTTACTTAGTCGTTCCCCTTCTACCGTGAGGTGTAGAGTTTGGAACAGAGAGCGCCAGACTATCCTATCGACTGTCTTCCTCCTGGCCTGGCTCCATTCTAGTCCTCGGTCCTTCAAAGATTGTCTAATGTTGTCCTCCCAGCGGACTCTGCGTCGTCCTGGGGGTCTGGATCCTTGGCTCTTTGTTTCCCATGCTTGTTGTGGAGGCCGATCTTCTCCCATTCTGCAGACATGGCCAAACCATCTTAGTTGGGACTGTTCTACTTGGGTCTGCAGGGGGTGGGATTTAAGGCCTTGACGTATCGTCTGGTTGCGTACCATGTCTCTTCTTGTTACTTCAACCACCTTCCTCAGATACCTCATTTCTGAGGTTTGGATCTGGCTTGTGTGGGTTGTAGTCATTGCCCATGACTCGCATCCATATGTCAAGACTGGGACATAGGTGGAGTGGTATACATCCATCTTCGTTTTCTTACCAACCTCTCTCTTGCTGAGGAATCCATATTTATGGCCTGAAAAAGTCTCCCAGCTGCTGCTTTTCGAGTGGCCAACTCTTCTTTGATGCCTTCCTTTCGGTCTATAATAGCTCCGAGGTATTTAAAGTGGTAGACCTGCTCCAGGACCTGTTCTCCCAGCTTAATCTGATGTCTTCTTTCTTCTCGTGATATCACCATGGATTTTGTTTTAGAGCTGCTTATGACCATCCCTCTCTTCTCCAGCTGTTCCTTCGAGACTTGCATGTTGAATTGGAGATGTGCCTCTGATTTAGCAATCAGGGCAACATCATCAGCAAATGCCAGCTCCGAAATACAGACCTGTCTCATCTTCCAGTACCCCACTGAATACTTTCTTGTTCTCTCCTTACATGTCTTGATGACATTGTCCATGAGGAGTATGAAAAGGTAAGGTGACATGATATCACCTTGTCTTACACCAGCGGTGGTCCTGAACTCTTCTGACTAATGGTTTGCTGTCCTCACATAAATTCTGCAAGACTTGTAGAAGCTCTGTATAGCATGAATCAGAGGTGCTGGAATGTTCTTCCTTGCCAAACAGTCCCAAAGTTTGCTCCAGGGGATCCTGTCAAATGCCTTTTCCAGATCTATGAAACGAAGATGGATCTCACTCTTATACTCAAGGGCCTTTTGACTCAGCTGTCTGAGTGTGAAGATTAGTACTTCGGTTTGCTCGGAATCCGCACTGGACCTCATCCTATTGTGGCTCAGCTAGGCGTCGGAGTCTCTGCTCTAGGATTCTAGAGTAGATTTTACCAGGGACACTGAGAAGGGATATGCCTCTATGGTTTCCACACTGTCGATTGTCACCCTTTTTGAAAATTGGTGTTATGATGGCAATCTCCCAGTCCTTTGGTATGGTCTTATTGTACCACGCTGCCTGTAGAACCCTTAAGAGTAATAGGTTGCCTGATACTCCCATGTACTTAACCATTTCTGGTGTTATACCATCATGCCTTGCTGCTTTGCCCATCTTGATTTTCTCCAGTGCTGCCTTCAGTTCTTCCATCTTTATGTCATCTTCACCATAACTGGTTTTCTCGTCTGTGCTAGTGGTTATCATTTCTGATGCTCACCATCCAGGAATTCTGAGAAATATTCTTTCCATCTTTCCATTACTTCCTTCGGGGCAGTAAGCAATTTGCCTTGCTTGTCCTTTATAAATTTGAGAGGTCATTGTTTTTCCTTCCTCATTTTCTTAGGGTCTTATAGAACAATTTCTGGTTTTCTTGTGCATCTTTTTCTAGCTTTTCTCCAAATTCTTCCCAGGACTTCTGTTTTGCTGCTAGCACCTTGTTCTTTGCTTCTGTTCTGAGTGTCACATATTCTCTATATTCCTCCATTTGTCCTGTTGTGTTTTTAGCTCCTAAGTATTGTTTCCATGCCATTTTCTTCTCTCTTATTTTCTCTTTGACTTCCTCTGTCCACCAAGGTGTCCTCTTTCTCTTCTTCCCAAGTCGGATTTCACCACATGCTTCTGCAGCAGCTGTCTTTATGATGTCCTTGAATTTAATCCAGAGGGTTCCAAATTCATCAGGTTGTTCTTCTGTGTTGCTCACTGCTGCAGCAATAAGCCCCTGATATCTGGTCTTAATTTCTGGCTCTCTCAGCTTGTGGGTCTTGATGCTCATTTTTCCTGTTCGTTTACTTAGTTTCTTACGTGATGTTGGGCAGTTCCTAGGCTGAGCAACTCTTTCAGTTGTTCTTTTGATTGTAAGCAGGTAGTGATCACTTCCAATCTCTGGTCCCCTCCAGATTCTAGCATCCCGGACATAGTTGAATGAGCTTCTCCTAACAATGGCATAGTCGATCATTGACTTCTCATTCTTTGTTAGTTCACATCTAGTGTATGCATGTATGCGCTTATGGGGGAACTTTGTGTTTGTAATGATCAGATTCTGCTCACTGCAGAATCTAAGGAGTCGCTTTCCATTGTCATTGAGAGTATCTTCTCCATATCTTCCGATAACTCCACCCCATCTAATATGGTCATTTCCAACTCTGGCATTAAAATCTCCGAGCATGATAACTTCATCTAGGCAGCCATCCACTGTCCTTTGAAGCAGCTCAAAGAATTCCTCCTTGACCTCTGCTCTCTCATCCTCATTTGGCCCATACACTATGACCAGGTTGACTATGGTTTCTCCTTCTTTTAGTTTTACAACCATAATGCGCTCCGAGACAAAGTTCCATCCCTTGATACTATCTTTCTGGTTTTTGGCCACAATGCAACTCACGCCCCCTTTAGCTCTTTCAGATGTGGGTACACCACTGTATAGCAGCGTGTTGCCATCGAGATCCATGACTCCTTGTCCCTTTTTCTTTGTTTCCGTAATAGCCAGGATTTCTAGTTTTGCTTTCCTCATCTTTTCCACCAGCTCCTCTTCTTTCCCATTTATACTTCTTGTGTTCCAAGTTCCATAAGTCGTAGTCCGTTCCAGTTCGTCGCCTTTAGAATCAGTCCGGTTTTCTCTCTTATATTACTTGTAATCTTTGCTTAAAGCAAACAGGTGATTGGCCTGTTGTACCTTTGCATGGTGGAGGGGCTGCCTCCTTACGGCCTCCATGCAGGCCGCCTTCCTCCTTTTTCAGTCGGGCTTAGGACCGGCCTAGGCGGAGTTCATGGATTTCTTACCCAGTCGAATCTCTCTGTAGTCAGCGATGGAAAGTAATATTGGATATTTTGCTTTAATGTTTTCAAATGCTCCATTATGAGGGTAGCAATGTCTTTTAAACTATTTTTGGGCACCAGTGGAAACATATCAAGATTACCCTCCATAGCTCTATTTAACCAAATTAATATACTTTTTTTTTAAAATGACAGTAGCTTATCAGTAGATGAAATAATGTTTTTTTTCATTTCGTCCTTGCATACTGGTTTTCACACAATTTAGGCGCCTGAATATTTCTACCAGGAATGCTAGCTTGGAACACCAAAGTTCACTGCTGCGGTTTTCATAAAATATTATGTTTCCTTCTGACTGAAACAAAATTTTCATTTCGTTCCTTAGTTCATACACCTGAGCAAACACTCTTCCCCTTGATTACCATCTCACTACTGTGTGTAAAATTAAACATTCATACTGCGAATCCATAGCTTTACAAAGCTGTTTTAAGACTCGGGTGTTTAGAGGCCTTGACTTAAAAAAAATTGACCATTAGAACAGCCTGGTCTAATACAGACTTTAATTCTTTCCCCAGTGTCATTCCAACAAGGGCTTCCCTACGCAGAAAGCAGTGTGTAGAAATCATGTTAGGATTTTGCTCTCTTACAAGTGCGACAAAACCTTTGATAGACCTCATCATAGATGGAGCGCCATCTGTGCAAACACCCACACATGACTTCCAGGAGAGATCACATTTGTTTAAGTAGGCAGTCAAGGTATCAAATATATCTCGACCTCTCGTGCGATCTACTAGTTCTCTGCAGCATAAAAATTGGTTTACGATTTCATTTCCATGGACAAAGCGAACAAATGCTCACAGTTGTGCTTTGCCACTTATGTCTGTAGATTCGTCAATTTGTAGCGCAAAGTCTGATTTTTTAAGGTGTGTTGAAACATGTTCCTCGATGTTAGAAGACATCTCGATTATCCTTCTTCTAATCGTATCATTAGACAACGGAATTTTGGTATTTCAATGACTACAACCCACAAAAGCTAGACCCAAACCTCAGAAATGAGATATCCGAGGAAGATGGTTGAAGTAACAAGAAGAGACATAGTCCGCAACCAGACGATACGTTAAGGCCTAAAATCCCACCCCCTGCAGACCCAAGTAGAACAGTTCCAACTAAGATGGTTTGGCCAAGTCTGCAGAATGGAAGAAGATCGGCTACCACGACAAGCATGGGAAACAAAGAGCCAGGGATCCAGACCCCCCAGAGTCCGCTGGGAGGACACCATTAGACAATCTTTGAAGGACCGAAGACTAGAATGGAACCAGGCTAGGAGGAAGACAGCCGATAGGATAGTCTGGCGCTTTCTTCCAAACCTCTACACCTCACGGTAGAAGAGGAACGGCTAAGTAAGTATCATCTAGATACACCTATATTACCATCTCGTCACATACACGACGGATGCATCCTCTCATACGTCCATCTCTACTAGCCTAACATTTGATGCCAAATTCCAACAGTCAGAATAAGGTAGAGCAGACAGCATTAAACTAGGAGAGTGACCATAAGCGTGAACATTGGTCCTTCATGATAATGGATGTGAAAATTGGAGATGCCCATACACACAAAAGTTAGTGGAGAAAACAGTCATCACTTCATCATTTTTCACTTCCTGTGGAGCATATAGCCACCACCATTGCAACTGGTCTCCTTGCAGGAAGCTTGCACTAAAGTATTTTGGTTCAAGTTGTCTGACACAGTTTGTCATTCGAGATTTGAGAGTAGTTTTCCTGCTTTGCTGCATTTTTCGTAAGTGACTGACTTGGTACGAGCTAGTATGTTCATGTGAGGAGACTTCCCCTATGTTTTGTGCAACAAGAGATGTCTGCATATTAAGTATATGCCTGAATGAGGGCATGATTTTGGAAAGTTCCGCTAACGACACAGTCAGCCATCTGTCATGTCAGAAAATTCTGTTCACAAAAAGATTACGTGTAACTTCTTCACATGCTATAACATTAGTGGCGTCATCAACAAATGTCACCTCGTATAAAGCATGGTATAACTCGATTAAAGGATAAACATTAGCTAATGACCCCAAGCCTAAGGTGCTCCAATGTGCCGAGAGGCTGAATGGCTAATGGGAAATCAGTCTTAAACATTGGCTGTCTGGTGTGAGCGGGGCGGCGCCAGGCAGATGGACTTCCTAAGCAGCATCCCTTTCATGGTGGCTATACCAGGGTGACCGGTTATGTCCACCATATTATGAAATATTATGATGAATTTTGCATTAAACCAGAATTATCGCGGGAGCAACGGGGATCGTGCTCTGTCGCCGATGCCTTCGGCTAATGTAACGAATAAACGTGGATGCAGAAGGAGAGGTAGGGGGAGAAGAGGAGAGAGAGAAAAAGGAAGAAAGCGGACTGACTCTCTATAGGGTACTGGAACTGTCCAAGTGCTTACCAACGAGCTGCCATTATTCAAACTATTATCTATAATATTGATGATCCAGGAAACCAATTTAAAAGTGAATAATGTTGTCAACTGTCCCGGGTTACAGATGTTATAAGAATCCGTGTGGGCCTGGCAGACGAGGTCAAGCGATGTATGTCAAAGATGAACTTACTCATGCATGGGTAGATACAAGTTTCCATTCTAATGAGGATGCAGAATTACTGGGGCTTGTACAGCATATAAACGGTCAATAATGGCAAGTATTCCATTTATATGACCATATGTATCGCCTTTCGGAAGAAGGTAACTGGGAGTTCCTGACTAAATTCTCCGAGGAGCCTAACAAGATGTGCTCGCCTGCGATTTTAAAGCTAGATCTATGGGGTGGGGGAACTCCACGGAAAATAGACTGGGTGTTGCCTTGAGTCAGGCAGGCGTTGCTCAGCTCGAACCTATCCATTTTAAATGATGGATGCTCAATAAGATCTGTATCTAGACCAGGGGATACTGATGGTGTCATATATCTGGCATTGATGTCTGGTACTGCCGCCACCTTTGCACGCTGGAATGTATTGCAAGCTCAAGAAAGTGATCACCTACCCTGTGTAGTCCTCATTGCGAAGAGTAAAACCTCCAGACACAGGAAACCGAAAACGCCTTTCCATTATCATAACGACCCACTTAACAGTAGTAGCTCTGTACACATATTGCGTCAAATGGCGAAACAAAAGACAACTCATACACCTTTTACACAACCGCCCTGGTGGAATGAGACAGTGCAGACAGCATGGCCGGAAAGGAAAGCAACAAAGTTATGGCGAATAGCCCGAAAGAGAAGGATGATGAATTATGAAGAGGTGGAAGTTTTTAAGGAGAAAAAACAAAGAGCAATCAATACTTTCAAGGGCTTGGCAAGAGAAGCCAAAGACACAGTGTGTGAGAAGCCTTTGTGACACAGGTGGGCACTGACAAAACACTACAGAAATTCTGGGCTTTACATCACAGAATGAGTAGGAAAAGTACAGGCCAACCAATTCCTAATATTTTCAGCTCGATAGGAATACGCCTGAAGACCGATGCTGAAAAGGGACATGCATTACTCGAGCGTTATATTACTCAGACAGATAAAGTTGATAAAGCTGCCCACCAAGAAATCAAAGACCGTGTTCTGGGAAGCGACAGAAGAGGCGACATATATTTCGATCTCATAACCGAAGAAGACGTAATGTGCACTTAAGAATCCAGTAGGAACACGGCCCCGGGTCCTGATGGTGTACAGTATCATCACATAAAACCGCTTGATAATACAGGCATTAAGAATGTGGTAAGTGATTTCAACAACAGCGTACAGAATGCTCTGGTGCCAGAAGACTGGTTGCATAGTTACCTATGACCACTTCCTAAACATCGTAAAGACCCCAGGCTTCTCAACAGCTACAGAATTATTACAATGCGGAATGTCTAAGGTAAACTACTAGAAAAGATAGTAGCACTGTAGCGAAATCTGTGAAACAATCGCTAAATTCAGTAAGATTTTACTCCTATGATAATAAATAAACCCGCCCATGTGTGTTTGCCTATCGTCGTCTTCTACGCCAGTACAGCGCTGAATTGTATACCGTAGTAATGCTTAGACAATGATCTTGCTGTCACATCTTACACGCTTTCCTAGTTTCGTCCTTGAGACTTACAATTAACATGTGCCAGAACTGTGACACCAAACTGCCGTTCTGAATTAACGTAAGATTTTAACTTTAACGCCACTAATAGTAGTAATTCGGACATTTTCCAGAAGTGTAGAACGAAACTGCAGTAAGAATTAACGCCAATACTAAAGCCGCCTTGCAAAACCCCTCTTCGCTCGACACGCGGTCCTATGCCTATATCCACGCTGTTGGACACGCTAGAATATATAAACACGCACACACCATTGTATTTCGGGCAAAAAAGTAACTATAATGTGTTGTTCGTCCATCACGGGTGATGAAGACCACTCTGTTCATCCAATTATTAGGAATATGATAGGATAGTCTATGAGTACGAAGGTGACTGATGAGCCCGATGCGGGCCTGGAAAGATCTCGGACAGTGTTGGCAGGGAATGATTGCATCGTGTGAAGGTTTTATTACACGGTCTTTTCTAGCTTGTCTCCGCTGCTGCTCTTCTGGATGATTCACATGCCGCTGCACCTTTACGAAGAGATGTGCGCCAGGCAGTTCGGTCTTGCGCAGCAGCTTCCCACGTATCAGGGCTTATGTCAAAGGTTTTTAATGAAGTCTTAAGCGTGTCTTTGAAGCGCTTCTTTTGGCCAATGGTCTGGCATGCGGACTACATGACCTGCCCAGCGAAGCTGTGACTGCATCAGTATAGTATCGATGCTAGGGATACCAGCTCTGTCAAGAACGGCGGTATCTGGGATCTTTTCTTGCCATTTGATGTTCATTACCTTCCTGGGACAGACCGTATGGAAGTGGTTTAGCTTCTTTACGTGGCACCTGTAAACAGTCCATGTTTCACATGCATAAAGCAGCACTGGAAGCACCGCAGCTCTGTATACCTTCAGCTTTGTCTGTAGACTAATGCCACTTCGATGCCAAACGTTGGTGTATAGTCTGCCAAATGTGCTGCTGGCTTTGGAGATCCTGGTGTTCACCTCATCATCAATGACGATGTTCTGGGATAGTGTGCTACCAAGGTATGTGAATCTGTTCACAACATTCAGTTCCTCACCATTTACCTTGATGATTGGCTCAGTATTAATTGTGCCAGGAGCTGGTTGGTACATGATTTCTGTTTTCTCCCAAAGTTGGAAATCATCGGCAAACAGAAGATCCCTGATGGTGTGTGATTTGACCTTGGTTTTTGCTTGAAGCCTCCTAAGGTTAAACAATTTTCCATCAATACGATATCTGATGTTGATTCCTGTGTCCCCGTCTCTGAAAGCATCAGTCAGCATAGCAGAAAACATGATACTGAATAGAGTCGGTGCAAGTACACACCCTTGTTTAACTCCATTTGAGACTGGGAAAGGCTCCGATAGCTCACCGTTTTCCTGAACTCTAGCCTGCATTCCATCATGCAGTTGCTGCACTATTGAGATAAATTTCTTTGGGCAGCCGTATTTTGCCATGATCTTCCATAGACCCTCTCTACTGACCGTGTCGAACGCCTTTGTCAAATCGATGAAAGCTGTGTACAGGCCACGGTGCTGTTCTTGGCATTTTTCTTGTAGCTGTCTTGCAGCGAACACCATATCGGTGGTTCCACGTTCTTTCCGGAATCCACACTGACTTTCAGGTAGAAGACCTTTGTCAAGATGAGCTGTAAGGCGATTAAGAAGGATTCTGGCGAATATCTTCCCAGCGATTGATAATAGGGAGATGCCTCGATGGTTGTTACAGTCTTGGCGATTACCTTTACGTTTATAAAGATGTATAATTGACGCATCTTTGAGGTTGTGTGGGATGGTTTCACTCTGCCACATTTGCTGGAAGATCATGTGAAGTTTCTCTATCAGAACTGTACCGCCATAATTGTAACTATAATGTAACAATACGGCAAACGCATTGTCGAATTGTGTGACGTACTACAAAAGCGCTGTTTCGTTCTGAATGAGAACGACAGTTAAAGAAAAAAAATTACGATTTAACGTGGAAATTTTTTGAAAATACAGTACGCGAAGGGGATAAAGGGAGCGTAGGTGGTCGTGTCACGAGTTCGTTGTTTACAGAAATTTGAATTTGAACTCAAGTGGAGCATAGAAGGTTAGATAGAAGAAAAACTTAGAAAATGTTCTTATATGCTAAAATAAAAGACAGTGACGAATACAATGACATTAATTGGGTAATAGAAGAGTAAAGTGTTAATGTATCTTACCGTAGATAGGAAAATATGTTATTTGAAGAATTGAAGAAGAAAAACGATAATAGTAAATAAAATAAATAAACGTATAAAAATATAAGCACTGTGTGACAGACAGCAACAGGATCAATAATTATTTATCAGAATTTGAACCACTCAATAAATAAAGAAGATATTGACAGAAAACAGATGGATTAACAGACTACATCTTTCTCAGCTTGACAGATATTGGGAAAGGGTAGGGTAGTCCAAGATTTGAAAATTGAGTTCAGTTGTGAATGAAAGGACGCTAGAAACCTAATAGTCCCTGATTGGCTGGAGTCTAATATACTAACGGAGGAATAAAACTGGTTTGAAGGTAGTGGTAATCGCCACTTGAGAAAATTTTTACTACACTAAAGTTGCTCTAAAAGCAAGATAATAGTACTATCTTGTCTGTGCTGATCTGCACCAGCAAGCGATCTGGATTTGACCATATTTATCGCAAATTAAACTTATTAGTGTTAATATTTCTCTGATGCGGTAAGAAAGAAAACATTTATATTATTATTATTATTATGTATGTATTATTGAATATGTATGAAAATTATGGGGGTAGAAGTTTATCTAGAGGGAAGTCAACATCAAACTTTGTGTTGTTTCACAGAGTTGTTAGGAAATATATTAACCTGTTGTAGAAAAGCCAGACAGGCTTTCTGACACTTTGGGAGAAAGTAAAATTAAATATTAATGGGGAAATTGTTGTACAGTATTGACATAAGACCAGGAAAACCACTGGCCGTCTTCTTCAGCAAGTCACCGTGATTGTACATGACTTGATATTATTAACTTAAAATGTTTCCTGTGTCAAGGAAAGTGTCAAACTATAGTTTGAAGTTTATTTGACCATGAATGGGGTAACAAACCAATTAAGAATGTTAACTAATTGTTTAGTTACCATGCTGAGTCTGAATATGATTGAAAAATGTTTATTAGTTGGGGAAAGAGAAAGTATATCAGAGGTTGAGTAGGACGCATTTATATCGTTCCAGGGTTTCATCTATGACTCAAAGTGAGCCCAGGTCAACCTATACCTGTATACTCTTCGGCATCTAAAGAATTGAGGCAGTATCGACTGTGTGCCTCCGCGTTATATTTGAAGAGCAAAATCCTGACTTGGCAGTGGAAACTGGTGATGTGAACATAATTCATCCTGTGAACCAGAAGATATTAAGTTAAGAAATTGTCTCCGGGCACTTGATATACCATACTCAACTACTCTCATTTCCCAAATGTGTATTAAATCATTCAGATTATGAGGAAGATAGACGTTCTTGCAATCAATACCCATTCATAGGAACAAGAGTAAATTGACACTGTTCCAGATTGATTAATTAAAGTTGTAAAAATTAATATACTCAGTAGAAATTGAATCAATTTTATGTAAATACTTTGAATCATCATTTTGAGTTTCAATATTCCAGTATACACAAAATTGTGATAATGGAACAATAAATTGTAAAACAGATTTCACATTTAAAACTTAACTCTGGGTGTTGTTAATTACTTTTCATAGAGTTCTTAGGTGTATTTGTTGTCATTTTATTACAGCACATTTTACATTACCCTAGACACTAGCCAGATAACAGACATACACCATTATTATAAAGTTAGTTGCTTATCCTTTACAGGACGTGGCAATCAACCCCAGCTTTTATTGGCTGTTTGTGATTTTTCTAGGCAATTTTTTTCATTCAGTAGTTTGCCATTGCTTTCTGAACGGTACGGCGCTTATACCATTGTTAAAAATCCACACAAAGCGATATGCTACCAAACCGCCTGCAGCAGGTTTCGAACCTGGTATATCTGGATTACGAAACTGCGTTCATATCCATTAGGCCACAGACGCCGACACCATTATTATACTTAGGATAAAATACGTCGCAGGTTGAGGTCGTAGGGTGGTAGCAGAAAGGTTCTCTGAAAACACAAACCCTATTATCTATTAGACTCAGGGGCCTTCACAGCTTGACCTCACATCTGCATAGAATTCACATTTTACCACTTAACATCAAAATCTACCACATATATTGGGGTCCTGTCCGGGATTTTAAAAGTAGGAATTTAAAGATTAATTGGAGAGTTGGTTTGAGGTATCATTGCCCAGTTTTTTGTGTTTAGTTAGAGGTTGGTTAACTATTTTAAATTAGTTTGATAACATTAGATTATTATAGTATTAACAATAAGATGGCAGATTTGGCCAAATTCAGATTTGCTGCTGTGCCAGCTGCAAAGGAAATGGGGATGGACGGTCAAGGTCTGATTGCTTATGTTACATCAGAAGTAGATAAATTTATTGAAAGAGAGAGGGAAGATGCTAGGGAAGCCAAGAAGTTAGAAGCTGAGAGGTTAGCGGAGGAGAAAAGAATTTTATTAGAAGATGCTAGGGAAATTAAGAAATTAGAGGCTAATAGGGAGGCTGAGATCAAGAGGCTGCAGTTGGAGGAGAAGAAACTTGAGGCTGAAGCGAAGAAACTTGAGGCTGAAGCAAAGAAACTTGAGGCTGAGAAGGAGGAAAAACGTCTACAGAGGGAGGCGGAACGAGAGAAAGAAGAAAAGAGGTTGGAGGCGGAAAGAGAAGATAAAAGACTACAGCGGGAGCATGAGTTATGACTAAGAGAGTTAGAGTTACAAGGCCATGCTTCTGACAATGGAAATAGTCCATCCACCTCCGACTCTGCTGCAAGCCAGGGGGCCTCCAACTCAGCCATGGGGTTTCATTTAGGGGAGCCGCGCTAGCGTAGTGGTTACAACACCGCTCTGGCGACCGGGTGATACAGGATCAAACCCGGGCGACGGCATTTGAGGATTTTTCGTCGACCGGGATTTGGACTGGATTAACTCGAGACCTGGCGAGGACATTTGAAGGAGTGTCGTCGACCAGGGACTGGCGGCTCCTGAGCCGACCCAGCTGCAATGGGTACCTCCGAAATCGGAGAGTATTTGCCTGAATGGCGAGGGACACCTGTCTCTGTACAAGAAATAAAGGGATACTCACGTAAAAATCAATGTCAGGTTAGACATAAATAATAACCTGAGATTTCGCCTCGAGTATTAGCGGGCGTACGAAAAAAAAAAAAAAAAAAAAAAAAAAAAAAAAATTTAGACCCATTTGTGGAGAAAGATGATGATATTGAATCAGTTTTAAGCCGCTTTGAAAGACTAGCTACCATGTATGGGCTAGAGAAAGAAAGATGGAGTCTGAAGGTATCCCAGGGGCTTAGGGGAACCTCTTATGAGATATTCGCCAAGCTGAGCAAAGATGACCAAGACGACTATGACATTCTTAAGCAAGCTCTTCTAGTTAGGTATGAGAAGAATAGCGAATTTTATAGGAAAAAAATTTAGAAATGCCAAACTGCTGACTGGGGAGACTTATCACCAGTTCTCTGCACGCCTGGAGACATACCTGGACAAATGGACTGCTCTGGGGAAAACCGAAGATTTAAGGAAAATGATTATGACCGAGCAGTTAAGAGAGTCCATGGCTCCAGACCTGATAAAATTTCTCACGGAACAGGGTGCTGAGAGACTGGGGGAGATCTTAAATGTGGCTGAAAGATATCAGGCAGCCCAGTCTGAGATGGCAGGCATAAAGAAGAAGCCTATAGACCATAACAAAACCCCACAAAACCAAAACCAACCTAATTTTGAACATAGGGACAAGTTTAATAAAGGTAAAGCCTATTATGATAAGCCAAGCTTTGACCAACGCGATAGAAACCCGCAATTCATTGAAAGAAACAATTTCCCTCAGGGAAATACTTACTTACTTATTTCTTGCTGAGGAATCCACGATTTATGGCCTGAAAAAGTCTCCCAGCCGCTGCTTTTCGAGTGGCCAACTCTTCTTTGATGCCTTCCTTTCGGTCTATAATAGCTCCGAGGTATTTAAAGTGGTAGACCTGCTCCAGGACCTGTTCCCCCAGCTTAATCTGATGTCTTCTTTCTTCTCGTGATATCATCATGGATTTTGTTTTAGAGCTGCTTATGACCATCCCTCTCTTCTCCAGCTGTTCCTTCGAGACTTGCAGGTTGAATTGGAGATGTGCCTCTGATTTAGCAATCAGGGCAACATCATCAGCAAATGCCAGCTCCGAAATACAGACCTGTCTCATCTTCCAGTACCCCACTGAATACTTTCTTGTTCTCTCATTACATGTCTTGATGACATTGTCCATGAGGAGTATGAAAAGGTAAGGTGACATGATATCACCTTGTCTTACACCAGCGGTGGTCCTGAACTCTTCTGACTAATGGTTTGCTGTCCTCACATAAATTCTGCAAGACTTGTAGAAGCTCTGTATAGCATGAATCAGAGGTGCTGGAATGTTCTTCCTTGCCAAACAGTCCCAAAGTTTGCTCCAGGGGATCCTGTCAAATGCCTTTTCCAGATCTATGAAACGAAGATGGATCTCACTCTTATACTCAAGGGCCTTTTCACTCAGCTGTCTGAGTGTGAAGATTAGTACTTCGGTTTGCTCGGAATCCGCACTGGACCTCATCCTATTGTGGCTCAGCTAGGCGTCGGAGTCTCTGCTCTAGGATTCTAGAGTAGATTTTACCAGGGACACTGAGAAGGGATATGCCTCTATGGTTTCCACACTGTCGATTGTCACCCTTTTTGAAAATTGGTGTTATGATGGCAATCTCCCAGTCCTTTGGTATGGTCTTATTGTACCACGCTGCCTGTAGAACCCTTAAGAGTAATAGGTTGCCTGATACTCCCATGTACTTAACCATTTCTGGTGTTATACCATCATGCCTTGCTGCTTTGCCCATCTTGATTTTCTCCAGTGCTGCCTTCAGTTCTTCCATCTTTATGTCATCTTCACCATAACTGGTTTTCTCGTCTGTGCTAGTGGTTATCATTTCTGATGCTCACCATCCAGGAATTCTGAGAAATATTCTTTCCATCTTTCCATTACTTCCTTCGGGGCAGTAAGCAATTTGTCTTGCTTGTCCTTTATAAATTTGAGAGGTCATTGTTTTTCCTTCCTCATGTTCTTAGGGTCTTATAGAACAATTTCTGGTTTTCTTGTGCATCTTTTTCTAGCTTTTCTCCAAATTCTTCCCAGGACTTCTGTTTTGCTGCTAGCACCTTGTTCTTTGCTTCTGTTCTGAGTGTCACATATTCTCTATATTCCTCCATTTGTCCTGTTGTGTTTTTAGCTCCTAAGTATTGTTTCCATGCCATTTTCTTCTCTCTTATTTTCTCTTTGACTTCCTCTGTCCACCAAGGTGTCCTCTTTCTCTTCTTCCCAAGTCGGATTTCACCACATGCTTCTGCAGCAGCTGTCTTTATGATGTCCTTGAATTTAATCCAGAGGGTTCCAAATTCATCAGGTTGTTCTTCTGTGTTGCTCACTGCTGCAGCAATAAGCCCCTGATATCTGGTCTTAATTTCTGGCTCTCTCAGCTTGTGGGTCTTGATGCTCATTTTTCCTGTTCGTTTACTTAGTTTCTTACGTGATGTTGGGCAGTTCCTAGGCTGAGCAACTCTTTCAGTTGTTCTTTTGATTGTAAGCAGGTAGTGATCACTTCCAATCTCTGGTCCCCTCCAGATTCTAGCATCCCGGACATAGTTGAATGAGCTTCTCCTAACAATGGCATAGTCGATCATTGACTTCTCATTCTTTGTTAGTTCACATCTAGTGTATGCATGTATGCGCTTATGGGGGAACTTTGTGTTTGTAATGATCAGATTCTGCTCACTGCAGAATCTAAGGAGTCGCTTTCCATTGTCATTGAGAGTATCTTCTCCATATCTTCCGATAACTCCACCCCATCTAATATGGTCATTTCCAACTCTGGCATTAAAATCTCCGAGCATGATAACTTCATCTAGGCAGCCATCCACTGTCCTTTGAAGCAGCTCGAAGAATTCCTCCTTGACCTCTGCTCTCTCATCCTCATTTGGCCCATACACTATGACCAGGTTGACTATGGTTTCTCCTTCTTTTAGTTTTACAACCATAATGCGCTCCGACACAAAGTTCCATCCCTTGATACTATCTTTCTGGTTTTTGGCCACAATGCAACTCACGCCCCCTTTAGCTCTTTCAGATGTGGGTACACCACTGTATAGCAGCGTGTTGCCATCGAGATCCATGACTCCTTGTCCCTTTTTCTTTGTTTCCGTAATAGCCAGGATTTCTAGTTTTGCTTTCCTCATCTTTTCCACTAGCTCCTCTTCTTTCCCATTTACACTTCTTGTGTTCCAAGTTCCATAAGTCGTAATCCGTTCCAGTTCGTCGCCTTTAGAATCAGTCCGGTTTTCTCTCTTATATTACTCGTAATCTTTGTTTAAAGCAAACAGGTGATTGGCCTGTTGTACCTTTGCATGGTGGAGGGGCTGCCTCCTTACGGCCTCCATGCAGGCCGCCTTCCTCCTTTTTCAGTCGGGCTTAGGACCGGCCTAGGCGGAGTTCATGGATTTCTTACCCAGTCGAATCTCTCTGAAGTCAGCGATGGAAAGTAATATTGGATATTTTGCTTTAATGTTTTCAAATGCTCCATTATGAGGGTAGCAATGTCTTTTAAACTATTTTTGGGCACCAGTGGAAACATATCAAGATTACCCTCCATAGCTCTATTTAACCAAATTAATATACTTTTTTTTTAAAATGACAGTAGCTTATCAGTAGATGAAAGGATGTTTTTTTCATTTCGTCCTTGCATACTGGTTTTCACACAATTTAGGCGCCTGAATATTTCTACCAGGAATGCTAGCTTGGAACACCAAAGTTCACTGCTGCGGTTTTCATAAAATATTATGTTTCCTTCTGACTGAAACAAAATTTTCATTTCGTTCCTTAGTTCATACACCTGAGCAAACACTCTTCCCCTTGATTACCATCTCACTACTGTGTGTAAAATTAAACATTCATACTGCGAATCCATAGCTTTACAAAGCTGTTTTAAGACTCGGGTCTTTAGAGGCCTTGACTTAAAAAAAATTGACCATTAGAACAGCCTGGTCTAATACAGACTTTAATTCTTTCCCCAGTGTCATTCCAACAAGGGCTTCCCTACGCAGAAAGCAGTGTGTAGAAATCATGTTAGGATTTTGCTCTCTTACAAGTGCGACAAAACCTTTGATAGACCTCATCATAGATGGAGCGCCATCTGTGCAAACACCCACACATGACTTCCAGGAGAGATCACATTTGTTTAAGTAGGCAGTCAAGGTATCAAATATATCTCGACCTCTCGTGCGATCTACTAGTTCTCTGCAGCATAAAAATTGGTTTACGATTTCATTTCCATGGACAAAGCGAACAAATGCTCACAGTTGTGCTTTGCCACTTATGTCTGTAGATTCGTCAATTTGTAGCGCAAAGTCTGATTTTTTAAGCTGTGTTGAAACATGTTCCTCGATGTTAGAAGACATCTCGATTATCCTTCTTCTAATCGTATCATTAGACAACGGAATTTTGGTAATTTCAATGACTACAACCCACAAAAGCTAGACCCAAACCTCAGAAATGAGATATCCGAGGAAGATGGTTGAAGTAACAAGAAGAGACATAGTCCGCAACCAGACGATACGTTAAGGCCTAAAATCCCACCCCCTGCAGACCCAAGTAGAACAGTTCCAACTAAGATGGTTTGGCCAAGTCTGCAGAATGGAAGAAGATCGGCTACCACGACAAGCATGGGAAACAAAGAGCCAGGGATCCAGACCCCCCAGAGTCCGCTGGGAGGACAACATTAGACAATCGTTGAAGGACCGAAGACTAGAATGGAACCAGGCTAGGAGGAAGACAGCCGATATGATAGTCTGGCGCTTTCTTCCAAACCTCTACACCTCACGGTAGAAGAGGAACGGCTAAGTAAGTATCATCTAGATACACCTATATTACCATCTCGTCACATACACGACGGATGCATCCTCTCATACGTCCATCTCTACTAGCCTAACATTTGATGCCAAATTCCAACAGTCAGAATAAGGTAGAGCAGACAGCATTAAACTAGGAGAGTGACCATAAGCGTGAACATTGGTCCTTCATGATAATGGATGTGAAAATTGGAGATGCCCATACACACAAAAGTTAGTGGAGAAAACAGTCATCACTTCATCATTTTTCACTTCCTGTGGAGCATATAGCCACCACCATTGCAACTGGTCTCCTTGCAGGAAGCTTGCACTAAAGTATTTTGGTTCAAGTTGTCTGACACAGTTTGTCATTCGAGATTTGAGAGTAGTTTTCCTGCTTTGCTGCATTTTTCGTAAGTGACTGACTTGGTACGAGCTAGTATGTTCATGTGAGGAGACTTCCCCTATGTTTTGTGCAACAAGAGATGTCTGCATATTAAGTATATGCCTGAATGAGGGCATGATTTTGGAAAGTTCCGCTAACGACACAGTCAGCCATCTGTCATGTCAGAAAATTCTGTTCACAAAAAGATTACGTGTAACTTCTTCACATGCTATAACATTAGTGGCGTCATCAACAAATGTCACCTCGTATAAAGCATGGTATAACTCGATTAAAGGATAAACATTAGCTAATGACCCCAAGCCTAAGGTGCTCCAATGTGCCGAGAGGCTGAATGGCTAATGGGAAATCAGTCTTAAACATTGGCTGTCTGGTGTGAGCGGGGCGGCGCCAAGCAGATGGACTTCCTAAGCAGCATCCCTTTCATGGTGGCTATACCAGGGTGACCGGTTATGTCCACCATATTATGAAATATTATGATGAATTTTGCATTAAACCAGAATTATCGCGGGAGCAACGGGGATCGTGCTCTGTCGCCGATGCCTTCGGCTAATGTAACGAATAAACGTGGATGCAGAAGGAGAGGTAGGGGGGAGAAGAGGAGAGAGAGAAAAAGGAAGAAAGCGGACTGACTCTCTATAGGGTACTGGAACTGTCCAAGTGCTTACCAACGAGCTGCCATTATTCAAACTATTATCTATAATATTGATGATCCAGGAAACCAATTTAAAAGTGAATAATGTTGTCAACTGTCCCGGGTTACAGATGTTATAAGAATCCGTGTGGGCCTGGCAGACGAGGTCAAGCGATGTATGTCAAAGATGAACTTACTCATGCATGGGTAGATACAAGTTTCCATTCTAATGAGGATGCAGAATTACTGGGGCTTGTACAGCATATAAACGGTCAATAATGGCAAGTATTCCATTTATATGACCATATGTATCGCCTTTCGGAAGAAGGTAACTGGGAGTTCCTGACTAAATTCTCCGAGGAGCCTAACAAGATGTGCTCGCCTGCGATTTTAAAGCTAGATCTATGGGGTGGGGGAACTCCACGGAAAATAGACTGGGTGTTGCCTTGAGTCAGGCAGGCGTTGCTCAGCTCGGACCTATCCATTTTTAAATGATGGATGCTCAATAAGATCTGTATCTAGACCAGGGGATACTGATGGTGTCATATATCTGGCATTGATGTCTGGTACTGCCGCCACCTTTGCACGCTGGAATGTATTGCAAGCTCAAGAAAGTGATCACCTACCCTGTGTAGTCCTCATTGCGAAGAGTAAAACCTCCAGACACAGGAAACCGAAAACGCCTTTCCATTATCATAACGACCCACTTAACAGTAGTAGCTCTGTACACATATTGCGTCAAATGGCGAAACAAAAGACAACTCATACACCTTTTACACAACCGCCCTGGTGGAATGAGACAGTGCAGACAGCATGGCCGGAAAGGAAAGCAACAAAGTTATGGCGAATAGCCCGAAAGAGAAGGATGATGAATTATGAAGAGGTGGAAGTTTTTAAGGAGAAAAAACAAAGAGCAATCAATACTTTCAAGGGCTTGGCAAGAGAAGCCAAAGACACAGTGTGTGAGAGGCCTTTGTGACACAGGTGGGCACTGACAAAACACTACAGAAATTCTGGGCTTTACATCACAGAATGAGTAGGAAAAGTACAGGCCAACCAATTCCTAATATTTTCAGCTCGATAGGAATACGCCAGAAGACCGATGCTGAAAAGGGACATGCATTACTCGAGCGTTATATTACTCAGACAGATAAAGTTGATAAAGCTGCCCACCAAGAAATCAAAGACCGTGTTCTGGGAAGCGACAGAAGAGGCGACATATATTTCGATCTCATAACCGAAGAAGACGTAATGTGCACTTTAGAATCCAGTAGGAACACGGCCCCGGGTCCTGATGGTGTACAGTATCATCACATAAAACCGCTTGATAATACAGGCATTAAGAATGTGGTAAGTGATTTCAACAACAGCGTACAGAATGCTCTGGTGCCAGAAGACTGGTTGCATAGTTACCTATGACCACTTCCTAAACATCGTAAAGACCCCAGGCTTCTCAACAGCTACAGAATTATTACAATGCGGAATGTCTAAGGTAAACTACTAGAAAAGATAGTAGCACTGTAGCGAAATCTGTGAAACAATCGCTAAATTCAGTAAGATTTTACTCCTATGATAATAAATAAACCCGCCCATGTGTGTTTGCCTATCGTCGTCTTCTACGCCAGTACAGCGCTGAATTGTATACCGTAGTAATGCTTAGACAATGATCTTGCTGTCACATCTTACACGCTTTCCTAGTTTCGTCCTTGAGACTTACAATTAACATGTGCCAGAACTGTGACACCAAACTGCCGTTCTGAATTAACGTAAGATTTTAACTTTAACGCCACTAATAGTAGTAATTCGGACATTTTCCAGAAGTGTAGAACGAAACTGCAGTAAGAATTAACGCCAATACTAAAGCCGCCTTGCAAAACCCCTCTTCGCTCGACACGCGGTCCTATGCCTATATCCACGCTGTTGGACACGCTAGAATATATAAACACACACACACCATTGTATTTCGGGCAAAAAAGTAACTATAATGTGTTGTTCGTCCATCACGGGTGATGAAGACCACTCTGTTCATCCAATTATTAGGAATATGATAGGATAGTCTATGAGTACGAAGGTGACTGATGAGCCCGATGCGGGCCTGGAAAGATCTCGGACAGTGTTGGCAGGGAATGATTGCATCGTGTGAAGGTTTTATTACACGGTCTTTTCTAGCTTGTCTCCGCTGTTCCGCTGCTGCTCTTCTGGATGATTCACATGCCGCTGCACCTTTACGAAGAGATGTGCGCCAGGCAGTTCGGTCTTGCGCAGCAGCTTCCCACGTATCAGGGCTTATGTCAAAGGTTTTTAATGAAGTCTTAAGCGTGTCTTTGAAGCGCTTCTTTTGGCCACCATGGGAGCGTTTACCCTTCTGCATCTCACCATAAAAGAGTATCTTTGGCAGTCGATGGTCTGGCATGCGGACTACATGACCTGCCCAGCGAAGCTGTGACTGCATCAGTATAGTATCGATGCTAGGGATACCAGCTCTGTCAAGAACGGCGGTATCTGGGATCTTGTCTTGCCATTTGATGTTCATTACCTTCCTGAGACAGACTGTATGGAAGTGGTTTAGCTTCTTTACGTGGCACCTGTAAACAGTCCATGTTTCACATGCATAAAGCAGCACTGGAAGCACCGCAGCTCTGTATACCTTCAGCTTTGTCTGTAGACTAATGCCACTTCGATGCCAAACGTTGGTGTATAGTCTGCCAAATGTGCTGCTGGCTTTGGAGATCCTGGTGTTCACCTCATCATCAATGACGATGTTCTGGGATAGTGTGCTACCAAGGTATGTGAATCTGTTCACAACATTCAGTTTCTCACCATTTACCTTGATGATTGGCTCAGTATTAATTGTGCCAGGAGCTGGTTGGTACATGATTTCTGTTTTCTCCCAAAGTTGGAACAGGCTTCGGAGAATCTATCCACGCTATACTGCAGATCAGCCTCTGAGCCAGCACTGAGGGCACAATCATCGGCAAACAGAAGATCCCTGATGGTGTGTGATTTGACCTTGGTTTTTGCTTGAAGCCTCCTAAGGTTAAACAATTTTCCATCAATACGATATCTGATGTTGATTCCTGTGTCCCCGTCTCTGAAAGCATCAGTCAGCATAGCAGAAAACATGATACTGAATAGAGTCGGTGCAAGTACACACCCTTGTTTAACTCCATTTGAGACTGGGAAAGGCTCCGATAGCTCACCGTTTTCCTGAACTCTAGCCTGCATTCCATCATGCAGTTGCTGCACTATTGAGATAAATTTCTTTGGGCAGCCGTATTTTGCCATGATCTTCCATAGACCCTCTCTACTGACCGTGTCGAACGCCTTTGTCAAATCGATGAAAGCTGTGTACAGGCCACGGTGCTGTTCTTGGCATTTTTCTTGTAGCTGTCTTGCAGCGAACACCATATCGGTGGTTCCACGTTCTTTCCGGAATCCACACTGACTTTCAGGTAGAAGACCTTTGTCAAGATGAGCTGTAAGGCGATTAAGAAGGATTCTGGCGAATATCTTCCCAGCGATTGATAATAGGGAGATGCCTCGATGGTTGTTACAGTCTTGGCGATTACCTTTACGTTTATAAAGATGTATAATTGACGCATCTTTGAGGTTGTGTGGGATGGTTTCACTCTGCCACATTTGCTGGAAGATCATGTGAAGTTTCTCTATCAGAACTGTGTACCGCCATAATTGTAACTATAATGTAACAATACGGCAAACGCATTGTCGAATTGTGTGACGTACTACAAAAGCGCTGTTTCGTTCTGAATGAGAACGACAGTTAAAGAAAAAAATTACGATTTAACGTGGAAATTTTTTGAAAATACAGTACGCGAAGGGGATAAAGGGAGCGTAGGTGGTCGTGTCACGAGTTCGTTGTTTACAGAAATTTGAATTTGAACTCAAGTGGAGCATAGAAGGTTAGATAGAAGAAAAACTTAGAAAATGTTCTTATATGCTAAAATAAAAGACAGTGACGAATACAATGACATTAATTGGGTAATAGAAGAGTAAAGTGTTAATGTATCTTACCGTAGATAGGAAAATATGTTATTTGAAGAATTGAAGAAGAAAAACGATAATAGTAAATAAAATAAATAAACGTATAAAAATATAAGCACTGTGTGACAGACAGCAACAGGATCAATAATTATTTATCAGAATTTGAACCACTCAATAAATAAAGAAGATATTGACAGAAAACAGATGGATTAACAGACTACATCTTTCTCAGCTTGACAGATATTGGGAAAGGGTAGGGTAGTCCAAGATTTGAAAATTGAGTTCAGTTGTGAATGAAAGGACGCTAGAAACCTAATAGTCCCTGATTGGCTGGAGTCTAATATACTAACGGAGGAATAAAACTGGTTTGAAGGTAGTGGTAATCGCCACTTGAGAAAATTTTTACTACACTAAAGTTGCTCTAAAAGCAAGATAATAGTACTATCTTGTCTGTGCTGATCTGCACCAGCAAGCGATCTGGATTTGACCATATTTATCGCAAATTAAACTTATTAGTGTTAATATTTCTCTGATGCGGTAAGAAAGAAAACATTTATATTATTATTATTATTATTATGTATGTATTATTGAATATGTATGAAAATTATGGGGGTAGAAGTTTATCTAGAGGGAAGTCAACATCAAACTTTGTGTTGTTTCACAGAGTTGTTAGGAAATATATTAACCTGTTGTAGAAAAGCCAGACAGGCTTTCTGACACTTTGGGAGAAAGTAAAATTAAATATTAATGGGGAAATTGTTGTACAGTATTGACATAAGACCAGGAAAACCACTGGCCGTCTTCTTCAGCAAGTCACCGTGATTGTACATGACTTGATATTATTAACTTAAAATGTTTCCTGTGTCAAGGAAAGTGTCAAACTATAGTTTGAAGTTTATTTGACCATGAATGGGGTAACAAACCAATTAAGAATGTTAACTAATTGTTTAGTTACCATGCTGAGTCTGAATATGATTGAAAAATGTTTATTAGTTGGGGAAAGAGAAAGTATATCAGAGGTTGAGTAGGACGCATTTATATCGTTCCAGGGTTTCATCTATGACTCAAAGTGAGCCCAGGTCAACCTATACCTGTATACTCTTCGGCATCTAAAGAATTGAGGCAGTATCGACTGTGTGCCTCCGCGTTATATTTCAAGAGCAAAATCCTGACTTGGCAGTGGAAGCTGGTGATGTGAACATAATTCATCCTGTGAACCAGAAGATATTAAGTTAAGAAATTGTCTTCGGGCACTTGATATACCAAACTCAACTACTCTCATTTCCCAAATGTGTATTAAATCATTCAGATTATGAGGAAGATAGACGTTCTTGCAATCAATACCCATTCATAGGAACAAGAGTAAATTGACACTGTTCCAGATTGACATATTTAATTAAAGTTGTAAAAATTAATATACTCAGTAGAAATTGAATCAATTTTATGTAAATACTTTGAATCATCATTTTGAGTTTCAATATTCCAGTATACACAAAATTGTGATAATGGAACAATAAATTGTAAAACAGATTTCACATTTAAAACTTAACTCTGGGTGTTGTTAATTACTTTTCATAGAGTTCTTAGGTGTATTTGTTGTCATTTTATTACAGCACATTTTACATTACCCTAGACACTAGCCAGATAACAGACATACACCATTATTATAAAGTTAGTTGCTTATCCTTTACAGGACGTGGCAATCAACCCCAGCTTTTATTGGCTGTTTGTGATTTTTCTAGGCAATTTTTTTTCATTCAGTAGTTTGCCATTGCTTTCTGAACGGTACGGCGCTTATACCATTGTTAAAAATCCACACAAAGCGATATGCTACCAAACCGCCTGCAGCAGGTTTCGAACCTGGTATATCTGGATTACGAAACTGCGTTCATATCCATTAGGCCACAGACGCCGACACCATTATTATACTTAGGATAAAATACGTCGCAGGTTGAGGTCGTAGGGTGGTAGCAGAAAGGTTCTCTGAAAACACAAACCCTATTATCTATTAGACTCAGGGGCCTTCACAGCTTGACCTCACATCTGCATAGAATTCACATTTTACCACTTAACATCAAAATCTACCACATATATTGGGGTCCTGTCCGGGATTTTAAAAGTAGGAATTTAAAGATTAATTGGAGAGTTGGTTTGAGGTATCATTGCCCAGTTTTTTGTGTTTAGTTAGAGGTTGGTTAACTATTTTAAATTAGTTTGATAACATTAGATTATTATAGTATTAACAATAAGATGGCAGATTTGGCCAAATTTAGATTTGCTGCTGTGCCAGCTGCAAAGGAAATGGGGATGGACGGTCAAGGTCTGATTGCTTATGTTACATCAGAAGTAGATAAATTTATTGAAAGAGAGAGGGAAGATGCTAGGGAAGCCAAGAAGTTAGAAGCTGAGAGGTTAGCGGAGGAGAAAAGAATGTTATTAGAAGATGCTAGGGAAATTAAGAAATTAGAGGCTAATAGGGAGGCTGAGATCAAGAGGCTGCAGTTGGAGGAGAAGAAACTTGAGGCTGAAGCGAAGAAACTTGAGGCTGAAGCAAAGAAACTTGAGGCTGAGAAGGAGGAAAAACGTCTACAGAGGGAGGCGGAACGAGAGAAAGAAGAAAAGAGGTTGGAGGCGGAAAGAGAAGATAAAAGACTACAGCGGGAGCATGAGTTATGACTAAGAGAGTTAGAGTTACAAGGCCATGCTTCTGACAATGGAAATAGTCCATCCACCTCCGACTCTGCTGCAAGCCAGGGGGCCTCCAACTCAGCCATGGGGTTTCATTTAGGGGACCCGCTTGTGGAGAAAGTTATGAATATTGATACAGGATCAAACCCGGGCGCGGCATTTGAGGATTTTTCGTCGACCGGGATTTGGACTGGATTAACTCGTATGGGCTAGTGTCGTCGACCAGGGACTGGCGGCTCCTGAGCCGACCCAGCTGCAATGGGTAGTCTCCGAAGGTATCCCAGGGGCCTTGGCGAGGGACACCTCTCTGTACAAGAAATTCGGGATACTCACGTAAAATGATCAATGTCAGGTTATGACATTCTTAAGCCTGAGATTTCGCCTCGAGTTTAGCGGGCGTGAGAAAAAAAAGCGAATTTTATAGGAAAAAAATTTAGAAATGCCATTGACTGGGGAGACTTATCAGTTCTCTGATACGAATGGAGACATTAAGCCGCTTTGGAAAATGGACTAGCTACCATGTATGGGAGAGAAAGAAAGATGGAGTCTGAAGGTATCCCAGGGGCGTAGGGGAACCTCCTATGAGGTATTCGCCAAGCTGAGCAAAGATGACCAAGACGACTTATGACATTCTTAAGCAAGCTCTTCTAGTTGGTATGGCAGATAAAGAATAAGCGATAGACCATAGGAAAAAAAAAAATGCCAAAACTGCTGACTGGGACTTTATCACCTATTATGATCTCTGCACAAGCCTGGAGACATACGCGGACAAATGGACAATGCTTGAAAGAAAACCCAAGATTTAAGGGAAATGATTATGACTTAGTCGTTAAGAGAGTCCATGGCTCCCAGACCTGTGAAATTTAGGAACAGGGTTGAGAGACTGGGGGCGCCAGATCATTAAATGTAGCTGTCTTCTATCAGGCAGCCCAGTCTGAGTCCTGGCAGGCCTAAAAAGAAGCCTATAGACCATAACAAAACCCCACAAAACCTGGGTCAACCTAATTTTGAACCCTAGGGACAAGTTTAATAAAGGTTGCCGTTATGATAAGCCAAGCTTCTCCCATTCTGCAGATATGGCCAACATGGCCACCATCTTAGTTGGGACTGTTCTATTTGGGTCTGCAGCGGATGGGATTTTAGGCCTTGACGGATCGTCTGGTTGCGGACCATGTCTCTTCTTGTTACTTCAACCACTTTCCTCAGATACCTCATTTCTGAGGTTTGGATCTGGCTTTTGTGGGTTGTAGTCATTGCCCACGACTCGCATCCATATGTCAAGACTGGGACATAGGTGGAGCGGTATACAGCCATCTTCGTTTTCTTACCAACCTCTTTCTTGCTGAGGAATCCACGATTTATGGCCTGAAAAAGTCTCCCAGCCGCTGCTTTTCGAGTGGCCAACTCTTTTTTGATGCCTCCCTTTCGGTCTATAATAGCTCCGAGATATTTAAAGTGGTCGACCTGCTCCAGGACCTGTTCTCCCAACTTAATCTGATGTCTTCTTTCTTCTCGTGATATCATCATGGATTTTGTTTTAGAGCTGCTTATGACCATCCCTCTCTTCTCCAGCTCTTCCTTCCAGACTTGCAGGTTGGATTGGAGATGTGCCTCTGATTTAGCAATCAGGGCAACATCATCAGCAAATCCTCAGGGAAATAAATGGTGTAAATTGTGTAAGAGGAACACTCATGACACCAAAGTGTGTACTAAGAAACCTTCTACCTTCGCTGCTTTGAAAACGGGGAATCAGAGATTAAAGGTGAAACCTACTGGACAGTAGGAACCTTATCACCCCCCCCCCCCCCAGTTTGTGAAGATGTTGTATTTAACGGGATCACCATTATGTGCCTTTATGATACAGGTTTAGATTATGACTCAGTGGTGAGCTCTCACCTGGTGCGTCCAGATCAATACACCACAGAAACAGTGGAGATCCAAGGAGCAACCAAAGACGTAGCAACCATGACACTTCCCATTGCTAGAATCAGTGTAAAAACACGCTATGTGGAAGGAGTGATTAGAGCAGCAGTGATAAATGAACCAATCTACCCTCTAATATTGGGATGTAGATATGTCTTCTTGGGGAATCCCATGAGACCTGTGATCATGGCAACAGTGCAGACCAGGTCACAGTCAAGGAAGGAGGAGGATGAACCTATAAATACTCATCTAGAGGAGATGAGGAAGGCACAGGCGGAGGAAAGGTTACTCAAGCCGTGCTTTAAAAAATTGCCTAAATGCCATACACCTCCAAACAAAGGAGATTACTACATGAAGAATAAATTGATCTATAGGAAGGCTGGAACTGGATCCAATGGTAACGGACAGCTGGTTCTTCCCACTTCGTATAGGGAGAAAGTGATGGAATTAGGACGTGCGATTCCCTTCAGTGGCTATATGGGGATCAGCGCAACAGGACAGCGTATAGCTTGTCATTACTTCTGGCCAGGAATAACCGAAGATATAAAACGATATGTAAAATCCTGTCCAGAGTGTCAAAGGGTAGCTCCAAAGCATTGGACTGCTCCTGCACCTCTAGGGGAGATGCCCATAGTGGGAACCCTTTTTGAGAGGGTTGCAGTGGATATTGTGGGACCTCTCACACGTACCAAGAGGAAGAACAGTTACATTCTCACTCTTGTGGACACTTGTTCTACGTGGGGAGAGGCGGTAGCCCTGTCATAAATCGATTTGAAGCATGTGGCAGAGGCATTACTCACCATATTCACGAGGTTAGGTTTCCCGCACCAAATCTTGACTGATAACGGCTCACAGTTCAAGGGGAGACTAACGGAAGAAGTTTTCAGGATCTTCCAGGCCAAGCACTTTCATTGTAGTCCGTATCACCCCCAAGGGAACGGCCAGGTAGAGAGGTTCAATGGGACTCTCATTTCTATCCTGCGAAAGCTGGCCCATGAAAAACCTGATACGTGGGATCAATATTTGCCCGCTGCGTTGTTTGCGTATCGGGAAGTACCCCATAGTTCGACCGGCATGGCACCGGCAACCTTGTTATTTGGGAGGCCAATCAAAGGTCCATTGGAAGCCTTGTTAAGGACGTGGACAGATGAGAAGGCAGAAGAGACTGTTACCTCATCGTATCAGTATGTGAACGAGCTGACCACTCGTCTCAAAACTGGCTGGAAACTGGCAAATGATAATCTCAGACAAGCCAGGAAGAAACATGCTGCTTATTTTAACAAGAAAGCGAAGGATAGGGAATTAGCTGTGGGAGAGAAGGTGCTCCTTCTCCTACCCGGAAGCAGTAACAAGTTGCAAATTGGATGGCAAGGTCCATATACGGTTCTAGAGAAGGTGTCTAGAACTAATTATAAAATCGACAAAAAGGGGAAGAGAAAATTTATCATGTGAACCTCTTAAAGAAGTACCTGTACAGAGAAATCCAGGATGAAACACATCATATGACCTTGTCGATAGCAACGGGGATGAAAAATGAACCACTCGACTCTCACGAGTACCCACTAAAACCACGTGAAACACAGGCACAGGTGAAAATCAGTAAGCATCTGACTAAAGCTCAGAGAGAGCAGGTTCAAAAGGTTCTGATTGAACATACAGACGTGTTAACGGATAAGCCGGGGCACACAAATCTGTTAGAATATGATATGAAGCTAATAGACCCAACACCCATCTGTATGCGAGCCTATTCTATTCCGCTCGCTAAGGAAAAAGCTTTGAAAGAGGAGATTGATTATTTGTTGAAGGAAGGAATTATTTCTCACAGTGAATCTCCTTATAGCTCTAGTGTGGTTTTGCTGAGAAAACCCTCTGGAGAACATCGTCTGTGTATAGATTACAGAAAACTGAATGCTGTCACAGAAAGTCAGGTGGATCCATTACCTGATACAAATCAGCTGTTTGCCAGGCTGAACAAGGCAAAATATTTTTCTAAGGTGGATCTTAGCAAAGGCTATTATCAAATTCCAGTAAAGCCTGAGGTTCGACCTTATTTAGCCTTTAGCACCTCGGAAGGCCATTATGAGTTCAACATGTTGCCGTTTGGGTTGAAAAATGCCCCAAGTGTGTTTTCCAGGATGATGAGAAAATTGTTGGATCCACTGAATAATCCATGTATAACGAATTTCATGGATGACATTCTTATTGCTACTGAAACATTCGAAGAACACATTAACTCTCTGAATATGCTATTCGATAGGCTCAGAGAAGCAAATTTGACGGCTAGACTAACCAAATGTTTTGTGGGTTGTAAAGAGCTGGAATTCTTGGGACACACAGTATATCAGGGAAGCATGACCCCTGACCCCAAGAACCTGGAGAAATTGCAGAGAGCACCGAGGCCACAAACAAAGAAAGATGTGAGATCTTTCGTATCATTGTGTGGTTTTTACCAGAAACACATAAAGAACTTTAACTCTATATGTGCTCTTCTGACAGATTTAACTCGTAAGGGACAACCTGATAAAATTATTTGGTCAGAGCAGTGTGAATTGGCATACCAAGAGTTAAAAGAGAAACTCACCAGCAAGCCGATGTTGAAATTGCCTGATTTGAGTCAGGAATTTGTGGTGAGAACGGATGCGAGCAACGTCGGATTAGGAGCCACGTTATTACAAAGGTCCACTTCACTTGATGGGGAATTAAACCCAGTTGCTTATGCTAGCCGCAAGTTGAATAAGGTGGAGCAAAACTATTCAACAAGTGAAAAAGAATGTTCAGCTCTAATCTGGGCTATAAAAAAGTTCCAGATCTATCTCTATGGTAGAACATTTGTGGTCCAAACTGACCATCAGCCCCTCGTGTTCTTGTCACAGGCCAAGCATGAAAATGCTCGTCTATTAAGGTGGTCATTACTTATCCAACCTTATTCATTTACAATTGAATACATACCGGGCTCGAAAAATGTGGCAGCAGACTTCTTGAGTAGGCATCCTTATGAAAAACGCTTAGGACATAGGATTTAATTTGCGCTAAGTGTCTCACAGATTATGACCTGCAATGAATGCATGTTTTAGGAAGCAAGGTGTGTAGCGAAATCTGTGAAACAATCGCTAAATTCAGTAAGATTTTACTCCTATGATAATAAATAAACCCGCCCATGTGTGTTTGCCTATCGTCGTCTTCTACGCCAGTACAGCGCTGAATTGTATACCGTAGTAATGCTTAGACAATGATCTTGCTGTCACATCTTACACGCTTTCCTAGTTTCGTCCTTGAGACTTACAATTAACATGTGCCAGAACTGTGACACCAAACTGCCGTTCTGAATTAACGTAAGATTTTAACTTTAACGCCACTAATAGTAGTAATTCGGACATTTTCCAGAAGTGTAGAACGAAACTGCAGTAAGAATTAACGCCAATACTAAAGCCGCCTTGCAAAACCCCTCTTCGCTCGACACGCGGCCCTATGCCTATATCCACGCTGTTGTACACGCTAGAATATATAAACACACAAACACCATTGTATTTCGGGCAAAAAAGTAACTATAATGTAACAATACGGCAAACGCATTGTCGAATTGTGTGACGTACTACAAAAGCGCTGTTTCGTTCTGAATGAGAACGACAGTTAAAGAAAAAATTTACGATTTAACGTGGGAATTTTTTGAAAATACAGTACGCGAAGGGGATAAAGGGAGCGTAGGTGGTCGTGTCACGAGTTCGTTGTTTACAGAAATTTGAATGTTAGAAGGTGTATCTTACCATAGATAGGAAAATATGTTATTTGAAGAATTGAAGAAGAAAAACGATAATAGTAAATATAATAAACGTATAAAAATATAAGCACTGTGTGACAGACAGCAACAGGATCAATAATTATTTATCAGAATTTGAACCACTCAATAAATAAAGGAGATATTGACAGCAAACAGATGGACTAACAGACTACATCTTTCTCAGCTTGACAGATATTGGGAAAGGGTAGGGTAGTCCAAGATTTGAAAATTGAGTTCAGTTGTGAAAGAAAGGACGCTGGGAGCCTAACAGTCCCTGATTGGCTGGAGTCTAATATACTAACGGAGGAATAAAACCGGTTTGAAGGTAGTGGTAATCGCCACTTGAGAAAATTTTTACTACACTAAAGTTTTTCTAAAAGCAAGTTAATAGTACTACATACCTTTATATTTGTTTCATATTAATTTAAGATAATAGTACTATCTTGTCTGTGCTGAACTGCACCAGCAAGCGATCTGGACTTGACCATATTTATCGCAAATTAAACTTATTAGTGTTAATATTTCTCTGATGCGGTAAGAAATAAAACATTTATATCATTATTATTATTATTATTATTATGTATGTATGTATTATTGAATATGTATGAAAATTATGGGGGTAGAAGTTTATCTAGAGGGAAGTCAACATCAAAGTTTGTGTTGTTTCACAGAGTTGTTAGGAAATATATTAACCTGTTGTAGAAAAGCCAGACAGGCTTTCTGACACTTTGGGAGAAAGTAAAATTAAATATTAATGGGGAAATTGTTGTACAGTATTATGACATAAGACCAGGAAAACCACTGGCCGTCTTCTTCAGCAAGTCACCGTGATTGTACATGACTTGATATTATTAACTTAAAATGTTTCCTGTGTCAAGGAAAGTGTCAAACTATAGTTTGAAGTTTATTTGACCATGAATGGGGTAACAAACCAATTAAGAACGTTAACTAATTGTTCAGTTACCATGCTGAGTCTGAATATGAATGAAAAATGTTTATTAGTTGGGGAAAGAGAGAGTATATCAGAGGTTGAGTAGGACGCATTTATATCGTTCCAGGGTTTCATCTATGACTCAAAGTGAGCCCAGGTCAACCTATACCTGTATATTCTTCGGCATCTAAAGAATTGAGGCAGTATCGACTGTGTGCCTCCGCGTTATATTTCAAGAGCAAAATCCTGACTTGGCAGTGGAAGCTGGTGATGTGAACATAATTCATCCTGTGAACCAGAAGATATTAAGTTAAGAAATTGTCTCCGGGCACTTGATATACCAAACTCAACTACTCAAGATAAAGAGCTCAAAAGTTGATTCTCATATTTATACTAAGTGCAGCACACTCTTAAGCACATTCTATGAACCGGACTCCACAGTCACAAGTTGAGTTGGATATACAGATATCAAGTGCAGCTTACTCCAAAGTATATTTCATGAATCACGATTACATAATCAAGAACATTTCGTGAAGATATCTAAGTCTGGCCAGTACCCTTTGGAGATTAGACAACAGACATTTTTCATACGACAACTGTTAACTGTTGGTCAACGCTACAGAGATATTGTCAAACAGTGAAGGGCTATTTCATAAAAATTCTCAGTACAACAAAAGTTTTCATCAGAATGTCCTCGACTTAGAGATACCCCACTCGACATAACGTATAACAACTTTTGACATTCTATGCATACATGTGAATCATCCTACCCGTTGAAAGCATTTAGAGACACATGGACAGTGTAGATGACTCACCATTTTGGTAACACGCATCATATCATCATCATCATTTTGCTTTACACAAGTTCATTCTTCTATTTAATTAACTACAATATTAATATCTCATCTGTGTGTTTTTGGGTGAATCATCTTTTACCATCATCATGTTCTAATCACTACTAACCCTATATATGAGATATTTAATTAATAAACCAATAATCGTTTGATCATTATCTAGTTTGTTAATGTATCACTCGTGCTGCCTGTGTTAAATATTTACATACAGGTAAATTTCTACATTCAGATGAGGTTGGGGGCTTTTTCTGTTACGGGATCCAAGGGCAGAATCTAAGGTCATGGGGAAACAGAACTCTTTCCATAATTCACTAGAAAACACTGTCCAGAGGAAAGCATTCACATTTTCTTCTTCTTATCCTTATCTCGGATAGGTTTCTATTCTTTCTTAACAAGCCATTTTCTGGAGATCTTCTTCATAATATCTCATAGGCTATTTTCGGCGAAAACTACTGTTGTAGTTGCCCCAATACACACCATACGACAGCGACATAAGCATAATAGTCTAATCTAAATGAATGTGAAGGTGTTCACACAGGTCCATTTTTTTCTAAGCAGCTATTGGCTAAGCAGAAGGCTTTACTCAGTTAATGGGTTGCAGGATAGAAACTTGATAGCATCACGCTCCAGTCTGCCCAACTGTCCATAGATACCTGAGTCTGTTCTTGAGTTAAAGAAGACAAAAGGCAGCAAAGAAGGGTGGGTCATCCTAACTCATAAAAAAAAAGCTGGACCTAGTGAAGTGAAATAATTAACACTTCATTCCTCCATGGCAGTGTCATGCAGACCTTTACCTTTAAAACTCCAACTGTAACTATAGAGAATTTATCTATTCCATGCTTTCATTTTTAAATGTGATCAGATTTTTTATTGTATGTGATCTCCATGTATTTCACAACGCAGTGAAAGCACCTCCTGTGAGACAGTAGGCAAATGGAAATACCTTTGATGGGATTTCAGACAGCCCAGTTTTCTTGAACAAGCCTTTCTTAAAGCAAAGTGATATTTTGACTAGGGTGACCATCTGTCCTGTTTTTCATCATAAGATTGAGTGTCCAGGTGGATTTTTTTAAATTGCATGTTTGTCCAGCTTTCTTCAGAGTATTTTTACAGGTAAATATTAAATGGATTGAAAGGAATGTAGTTCAGTTGTTCTAAATTGTGTTAAATGTGTGATAGACATTCTTAAGCAGTGCTTCAGTCAAGAGTCTGTGCCCTTGAAGATTCTGAATATCCTTGTTGTTAAAGGAGGTGATGGACTTGACAGCTGTGTTACAATTTCCACGATGACAATAAACACATGAATAGCGTTAGACTTAGAGATAACAATGAAAACATTAGGTGATTTCACATATTTTTCATGAATGACCTTATACAGAGTACCAACATGGAAAGATATAAGTACTTCTGGTCAATAGTTAACTGATAAATATGCTGCATTTGACAATACAAGTGCTGTGATAAACTTAACAATAGGTAACCTTTTTAGTCACATACTAATGATGAAGAATTCATGCAGTTGCTGGCACATGAGAAATGAATCACATTTTTAAACGATCAGTAAAAATTAAATTTAATTCTGAACATCTAATGATTGCACACTATTTCATTGCAGCACATTGTCACAGCATACATGTGGACAATCTTATTTCATTGACGGAAAGTCACTAGACAAAACAAAAAAAAATAGGTTCTATGTGGATTTCATCAACTGAACATTGCGTCCACAGTATAATTTAAAGAAAAAAGTTATGATGTCAGTTCCATGATTATTTAAAAGGAAATACTGAATTTTTGAAGAAGAAAATATCCGCTTTATAAGAATAATAATAACACTAACATAATAATAATAACTTTATCTGTACTGATTACACGTTCTCATTTGTTGTTTTAGTATATGTTTTACCTTTTACATTGTGCCATATCATTTTACAAAGACAACATTATCCTCAGTTTTGAAGACAAAAGTGTCCACAAAAGGACAAAAAAGTGATATGTAACTTTTTTTTTGCCATTACAGCATTTGCTTATCAGCTGTTGTTGTTTAACTAGGGCTGCTGAGCTATTCACTCTTTTGCAGGCAATACCAAGTTGAAGGCTCCTTGGTATTATCTACACTGTAGATCTAGGCTTTTCTACCATTTCGAAACTTGTTGAGCTGAAGTAATGAGCTGCAGTTTCTCCAGCCTGGCTTGCATTTAAAGGATCATCTTATCTAGTTCCAAGCTAAGAGTAAGAAGTGTGTGGCATACTGTGCATTCCCCGCCATCCAAGGGGGCTCTCCAACTATGCAGTGCTAAAATACTGTGGTCTGGTTCTGGGCTCTGACAAGGAATCGTCATGTCATGCACACAGCCATCTCTCAGCTTCCCCTGCCCATGTCCATAGTGAGATCCTCCTGCATGCAGCCAAAGCATCACATCTGGGGCTCAAGTGACTCCTCCAAGCTTAGTGTGCAATGCTGTGTTCTCAACAAGTTTTACCACAGGGGGAATCCCTGGAAGTGTGTGGATGATTTCATAAGTCAATGAGGGTGCATTTAGCCTCACAGACAGAGATTCACTTCCACATTTGTATATTGTAGATGATGGCCTTGAAGTTGGAATTGCGATGGGATGTACCATCTCTCCGATACTATTCGTCATGGCTATGCAGGTAATCCTCAATGCGGCTGAAGGAATGGCTATAGGCCCAAAGCTCGGTGGAATGTGTCACATGCCACCGCTCAAAGCATTCATGGATGACACAACAATTCTGACATCAGATGAACATCAGGCCCGGAGGATGTTAGCACGCCTGGATGAACTAGTCAGCTGGTGCAGAATGAGCTTCAAACCCAAGAAGTCGAGAAGCCTATCAGTCAGGAAAGGGAAGATAGCAGAGGTCATATTCACGGTTTCCAGCCAAAGAATCCCTACTGTCATTGAGGGCAAAAAGTCAAAACTTCTGCTTCCCTTCAAGTCAGTTGTTGAAGAATACAAAGTTGGAAAAGCAAGGCTTGCAATGATGCTACACGAGTCAGCTGATGACGTGGTTAAGTCCATTCAGCCCACACTGAAAACGGGAAGGAAGTGGAGAGTGGAAGAAGCTGTTGATGCTGCTGAAGAGTCACTCAAACTGAGAGAGGTAATCGGATACACACAAACGAATAGACGGGGATTTGGGCATGGTGACATCCGCTGGTGGTCCAAGGCATCAAGCAGGGAGCGCAGAGACATGGTAGTTCAGGAGATACGAGGAGCTGAGAATGATAAGAGGTTGCAAAAAGCAGTGCAGCAGGTCCAACAAGGCCAATGGACCACATGGGAAGGAGCTCTGCAGAGGTCCTTGACATGGAGTGATATATGGCATATGGCACCTCTTAGGCTCAGCTTCGTGGTAAGATCAATGTATGACCTGCTGCCGTCGGCCACCAACCTTGTGAAATGGGGAAAGTCGGATGATGAGCAGTGCCCCCTGTGCCAGGGGAGGCAGACACTTGAACACGTGCTCTCAACGTGTAAGGTGGCATTAGGGCAAGGGCGATACACTTGGCGCCATAACAAAGTGCTAAATGAGCTTGCTGCGACAATAGATCAGGCAAGAATGAAAGCGAATAGCAAAGTCCTGCCAGACACCGCAAACACATACTTTCTGAGGGCAGGAAAGTCAGCACACCCCAAACCGAGTAAACCTGGTAGCAGTTTACCATCTCTTCTTGACTGTGCAAACGACTGGGAGATGGCGGTAGACCTACCTGGACGGGGGGCATATCCAGAGTGTATCAGAAAATCGCGGAGACGGCCGGATATAGTGCTTCATTCTGCAGCAACGCTTCAGGTCATACTGATTGAACTAACCGTGCCATTTGAATCCAGATTAGACGAGCAACATTCATTCAAAGCGGCCAAGTATAGCGATCTGGCCGCGGATCTGAGACACGATGGATTCAGTGCAAGGGTCATGGCGGTGTAAGTGGGCGCAAGAGGGCTTGTGGCTGCATCAGTGTATGATTTATTGAAACTGTTGGGGCTGAAGGGACAGTCTAGAACAAGGGCACTGAAGAGGCTTAGTGAAACTGCTGAAAAGGCATCAGGCTGGCTGTGGAACAACCGCAATGGACGATGGACATCGTAACAATAAACGCTGCGGTACAGAAAACACCAAAATTTTTCTAAGTCCACAACGCTGAGTTTTTTTGGTGTACGAGTGAAAGAGATGCGACTCTGGGGCAACAGGCGATGTATACTATAGGGAGAGTGTCAGGTAAATTGTTATCTCAAGTCCGCCATCTTGCGCCGCCTGAATGCGCTTATATAAAAGTCACGCGCCGCCTGGCGTTTTTGCTATATAAAAGTCACGCGCCGCCTGCGCGCCGCCTGAATCCTACCTAAGTCCAACATACCCTACTACTCGTAAGGAGGCAGCCCCTCCACCATGCAAAGGCACAACAGGCCAATCACCTGTTTGCTTTAAATCATGATTACGAGCAATACAAGAGAGAAAACTGGACTGATTCTAAAGGCGACGAACTGGAACGGACTACGGACTACGACTTATGGAACTTGGAACACAAGAAGTATAAATGGGAAGGAAGAGGAGCTGGTGGAAGAGATGAGGAAAGCAAAACTAGAAATCATGGCTATTACGGAAACAAAGAAAAAGGGACAAGGAGTCATGGATTTCGATGGCAACACGCTGCTATACAGTGGTGTACCCATATCTGAAAGAGCTAAAGGGGGCGTGGGTTGCATTGTGGCCCAAAATCAAAAAGATAGTATCAAGGGATGGAACTTTGTCTCGGAGCGCATTATGGTTGTAAAACTAAAAGAAGGAGAAACCATAGTCAACCTGGTCATAGTGTATGGGCCAAATGAGGATGAGAGAGCAGAGGTCAAGGAGGAATTCTTCGAGCTGCTTCAAAGGACAGTGGATGACTGCCTAAATGAAGTAATCATGCTCGGAGATTTTAATGCCAGAGTTGGAAATGACCATGCTAGATGGGGTGGAGTTATCGGAAGATACGGAGAAGATACTCTCAATGACAATGGAAAGCGACTCCTTAGATTCTGCAGTGAGCAGAATCTGATCATTACAAACACAAAGTTCCCCCATAAGCGCATACATGAATACACTAGATGTGAACCAACAAAGAATGAGAAGTCAGTGATCGACTATGCCATTGTTCGGAGAAGCTCATTCAAATATGTCCGAGATGCAAGAGTCTGGAGGGGGCCAGAGATTGGAAGTGATCACTACCTGCTAACAATCAAACGAACAACTGAAAGAGTTGCTCAGCCTAGGAACTGCCCAACATCATGCAAGAAACCAAGTAAACGAGCAGGAGAAATGAGCATTAGGACCTACAAGCTGAGAGAGCCAGAAATTAAGACCAGATATCAGGGGCTTATTGCTGCAGCGGTGAGCAACACAGAAGAACGACCTGATGACTTGGAAACCCTCTGGCTTAAATTCAAGGATATCATAAAGACAGCTGCTGCAGAAGCATGCGGTGAAGTCCGACTTGGGAAGAAGAGAAAGAGGACACCTTGGTGGACAGAGGAAGTCAAAGAGAAAATAAGAGAGAAGAAAATTGCATGGAAACAATACTTGGGAGCTAAAAACACAACAGGACAAATGGAAAAATATAGAGAATATGTGACACTCAGAACAGAAGTAAACAGAAGTCCTGGGAAGAATTTTTAGAAAAGCTAGAAAAAGATGCGCAAGAAAACCAGAAATTGTTCTATAAGACCCTAAAGAACATGAGGAAGGAAAAACAATGCCCTCTCAAATTTATAAAGGACAAGCAAGGCAAATTGCTTACTGCCCCGAAGGAAGTAATGGAACGATGGAAAGAATATTTCTCAAAACTCCTTGATGGTGAGCAAGGTCAAGCATCAGAAATGATAACCACTAGCAGAGAAGATGAAACAAATGGTGATGAAGATGACATAAAGATGGAAGAACTGAAGGCAGCACTGGAGAAAATCAAGATGGGCAAAGCAGCAGGGCATGATGGTATAACACCAGAAATGGTTAAGTACATGGGAGCATCAGGCGACCTATTACTCTTAAGGGTCCTACAGGCAGCATGGTGCAACAAGACCATACCAAAGGATTGGGAGATTGCCATCATAACACCAATTTTCAAAAAGGGTGACAATCGACAGTGTGGAAACCATAGAGGCATATCCCTTCTCAGTGTCCCTGGTACAATCTACTCTAGAATCCTAGAGCAGAGACTCCGACGCCTAGCTGAGCCACAATTGGATGAGGTCTAGTGCGGATTCCGAGCAAACCGAAGTACTCAAGACCTGATCTTCACACTCAAACAGCTGAGTGAAAAGGCCCTTGAGTATAAGAGTGAGATCCATCTTTGTTTCATAGATCTGGAAAAGGCGTTTGACAGGGTCCCCTGGAGCAAACTTTGGGACTGTTTGGCAAGGAAGAATATTCCAGCACCTCTGATTCATGCTATACAGAGCTTCTACAAGTTTTGCAGAAATTATGTGAGGACAGCAAACCATAAGTCAGAAGAGTTCAGGACCACCACTGGTGTAAGACAAGGTGATATCCTATCACCTTACCTCTTCATACTCCTTACGGACGATGTCATCAAGGCATGTAAGGAGAGAACAAGAAAGTATTCAGTGGGGTACTGGAAGATGAGACAGGTCTATATTTCGGAGCTGGCATTTGCTGATGATGTTGCCCTGATTGCTAAATCAGAGGCACATCTCCAATCCAACCTGCAAGTCTGGAAGGAAGAGCTGGAGAAGAAGGATGGTCATAAGCAGCTCTAAAACAAAATCCATGGTAATATCTCGAGATGATGATGATGATGATATAATCCCTTTAGCTGTGAGCAGGTAGCTCTTGACAGCCCATTGCCTCTCTGACAAAGGTGCAAGTCTTCCTCAGTTGTTGTGATGATGTGTAGAGTGTATTGTGGATGGTTGGGTGCGATGGGAGTAGCTGGCGTCGCAGGTCTGTTAGTCTTGGGCACTGTAACAGCAGGTGTTCAACCGATTCCTCATGGTGGTGGCAGTGCCTACAGTTTGGTTCACGTAGTGGGTCTATTCTATTTAAATGTTTATTGACAGGGGCATGGCCTGTTCTCAGCTGGAAAATTAGACTCTGATCTCTTCTTTTCAGTTGTTTAACTGGATCTTGAGGGTTTGGTTTAGTTTGATGGTTTAGCCATTCTTCCCTATAATTGTTTCTCAGGATCTGTTGGCAGGTTTGCAGTGTGGTACTTGATGGGAACTGGGGCAGTGCTGCTCCTCTTTTGGATAGTTTGTCGGCTTTTTCATTTCCTGGGACTCCGACATGCCCTGGGATCCACTGGAGTGCAACTTCGACGCCATAGGAAGTGAACAGTTGGTCAATAAATCTACAGATGTTATTAATATTAGGAGACATTTTGCTTTCTAGGGCTTGGAGTGCTGATTTTGAGTCTGAGAATATAACAATATCCTCAGGTGGAGTGATGCCACTTTCAAAGTCTGAGATTATCCGGCACAATGCTTTTTCTAGTGCTGTTATTTCTGCATCATAGCTGGAACAAATTTCTCCGCAAGGGCCAAAGATGCGAGGATAGTCTTCTGGGTGCTGGTTGGGGTATTTTATCACTGCGCCATATCCAGCATTGATGGTAGCTTTAAATGGTGATCCATCTGTGTAGACATGGATGATGTCTTGTGGATATGAATCTATAGTTTCTAAAGCGATGGTTTTCAGTAGTGGTCATAGAGTGTTCTTGTCTGCTGAGGGGTCAGAGAGTTCAGTTCTTACTGTGGGAGTAGTTGCATGCCAACAAGGTGGTTCATCACTGACAATTACCATTGGTGTTTTTGGTGCCACTGCTCTATCACTGCTTCTCAGATACCTTTCGTAGTTTCCACTGCTGAACGTTCTCTTCTTAGGTTTAAAGGTTCAGTATTGGTGTTGATTTCGCATGCATCTGTATTTTTGATGATGGTTTGGAGGTATTTTCCTTTTGTCCAGATGACTAGGTCATCAGCAAATAGTGCTTTTTGGCAGGTGATGACATCTGGGAGGTCATTTATAAATATAAGAAACAGTGTACAACTTAGTGCTGATCGCTGAGGCAGTCCTTCCTCCAGGGTTCTTTGTTTTGATGTTGTTCCACTGAATGTTGTTTGGATTGTTCTGTTGTGGAAGAAACCTTTTAACCAGTTGTACATTCGCCCTGATAATCCCATTCTTCGCATTTTGAAGAAGAGGCATATGCTCCAGACTCGATCATAGGCTTGTCTTAGATCAATAAATGTTGCAAGCACATTTTTTTGTCTTGGAAGGCATCACCTATCTCTTGGGTGAATCGTATCAACTGATCCATTGTCTGTTTGTATCTTCTAAAACCTGATTGAGTGGTGTTTAAGATCTTATTGCTTTCTAGCCACCAATATAGCCTTTCATTTATCATCCTTTCAGTGATCTTGCCTAGGTTTGATGTCAAGGAGATCGGTCGATAGCTTGTTACTTCATTGGATGGTTTGTCCTTCTTAAGGACTGGGATGATATTGGCTTTTCTCCAGTCCGTTGGCACTTTGCCTTCTCTCCAGGTCTTGTTAATGAGGTCAAGGATGGTGGAGAGTTCATAATTTGAGAGGTTTGAGATCATCTCGTTAGTGAGCCGATCAGGTCCAGCAGCTTTTCCTTTCTTGCATTTTTTTAGGGCCATCTTGAGTTCTGAAAGAGTGAAGTTCTTTTCAAAGACCTCACAGCTAGCTGTTGGTTGTTTCTCCATCATTTTGGTGAGTGATCTGATAGCACTGTCAAGTCTCTTGCGTGGTTGTTTTTTGTTTACGTTAGCAAAGTGCTTATTGAAGGCTTCTGCTTTCTGTGCATCCCTTGTTAGCGGTTGTTCAGTGCTTGTAATGATGGGTTCAGGGTTTTTCTTTCTTTTAATTCCTGAGAGATTTGATATGAGGCACTATGCTTTCTTTCCGTCTTTCCGCAAGTTTAACTCTCCACATTTCTTAACCCATGTTTCTCTTTTTGCTTTTTTGCTCAGACGTTTAACTTTTTCAGTTAGGCGGTTATAATTTACTTTGTTGGCGGGGGTTGGGTATTTCTCAGCTTGCCGTCTTGCTTTTTCCCTCTCGTTTACAGCAGCCTCCAGTTCTGTACTCCAGTAAGGTTTAAACTTTCTCCTACATTCTCGTGGAATGGCTTCTTTAGCAGACTGCAGTAGTGCTGTAGTGATTTTACTATATACCTTGTCTATCTAGCGTCATGTCGATGGCCTCGAATCGTTGTCGTACTTGTCTCCTGAAGAAATGCCAGTCTGCCTTTTTGTAGTTCCATGGGGGTGATGTTAAGCAATTTCTTTTTATTTCCTTGGTGTTTGTGATCTCAAGGAGGATGGGTCTGTGGTCACTTCCGATGTCGTCGAGCACTCTAACTGAGCAATGTGGGTGGACATCTGCTGTTACTAGGGTGAGATCTGGTCTGCTTTTTGTTCCACTGGCGCGGTGGAGCAATGTCGGTGGGGTGTGAGCATTCTGCAGTAGGATGAGTGTGGTAGTGTTAGGGAGTTCTTCTATAGCTATTCCTGTTGGGTTCCTGTCTGTGTAGCCCCACAGAGGTGAATGACCATTCATGTCACCAGCAATGATCATTCTCCTCAAGTCCGTGGTCTGGAAAGGCTTCAGAGCAAGATGTGTTTTTGGCGGGTTGTAAATGTTAATGATTTTCAATGGCAATGTCGCAAAATTGGTTTCAAGTCATTGCAAACGGGATCAGTTAGACTTATAAACCCGTCTACGATCGAACGACCGCTTTCAAAATGGCGGCGTATCCGCGAAATGTGTATCGGACAGAGGAAATCGCCAACGATAATAAAAACAGAAGGGAATCCGTATGAAAAGGATTTTACATTTCAGTACAGGGAAGGATGGTGTATAACTGCATATAAGATGGAACGGTAGGAAGTTCTCATTTACGGAGATTTATGCGTATTTCGGCTGCCCACAGTTACGCTAAAAGCATGTAAACCCACTTCGGTTCTAAATATTAAAATCAACAAATAACAGTTTGGGAATTTACATGGATAGGAAGATAGAGTTTTATCAGCTGTATAAAACTAGATAAGATGGAACAATATGGATATTATATATGCCGAGAATGATAAAGGCAAAATTTCAGTCGACGCACAGATCAGCCGAAATCACTGTTCGGGAAGGATTTTTCAGGTTAGGTTTACTCTGTGACGTCGGTACTCTCCGATACGTCCGCGCTTTGCGTATAAGTAGCGGATCGGTAAACTGAGAGGGATACACAACGAAAGAGGTTTGAGCCAGACTGGAGGCAGAGTTTCGCCACTATCCATGAATTGTGAGCGGATCGCCAGAAACATTTTTAAGTCCAGTATCTGAAGTCTGAGGGTAAGCGAAATTATGATAACTACCGTGTATAATATTTGTTATTTCAGGTTCATATAGAATTCACAAAATATGCCTGTATAATAGTCATTGATATAATGTATTGTATTTTTAATATGATCTAACATGTACATTGTGGATGATTGTTGCTTGTACAAAAATTAATCACAAATAGCCCCACAGCCTAATGAAGATATATTTATCATATTGCTTTATCGCTTACGAAGATAAAGGCAGTCCCATGGCAGAGATTGTCATAGGGAAATGAAGTGTTAGAAACTTCATCATGGAGGATCCCAGTTTACGAGGTTAAGGTGACTAGTCCCCTTCCTCGCTGCCTTTGCCTTCCCTAGTTCGAGCGCACAACTTTGTACCCATTTACAGCTGGTAAAATGGAGTGTTCCACAGCCAGGTTTCAATTCCAAAACTATGTAATTGTACTACCGAAGAAAGCAACTTGATCACGTGGACACTCACTTTATTTATTTTATGTATTAATTTTGGGTAGTTGCTAAAATAGCATCAGTATTTGAATTTGTACTTGATATGATTTAGAAGGATCAAGTTATAGATCAGGAAAGGATGTATAGGAGCAGAGTAAACCAGATGATGTTTATTACTGATATGTTAATATTAATTCTGTATAATTGAAATGATGTTACTTGCTATGACTGTATAACTTTGACACCTGATGACTGACTAGTCTGACTTATGTGCTAGTCAGTTACACTTAAGTGAAATGTTAATATTAATGCTATATCACTGAAATGATGTCCTTACTTACTATGATTGTATAACGGTGACATCTGATGACTGACTGGTCTGACATCTGTGCTAGTCAGCTACAAGTCTAGCCAGATACTAGCCAAGGCTGATATGTTGCAGGTTCCATGAAATAACTCAAACCAGACTGTCCAGTATCAGAAGCCGGTGCAGTTCATCCGAGGCAATCCCACAAAAGTGCAGGACCCCAAAAGAGTGAACTTCAACTGGTCATTGGCATCCCTACTGTTGGGCCTACCAAGTCTGATATCAGCAAAGGACAGTTTCAGCAGTACCAAGTTGGAAAGATAAGTGTCCTGTTTGACACTGACCACCTATACATGTGAAACAGCCAATAGTTCAAAACAATAATTAACCATACAGAAACTCAGTCAACTGATGACAGTTATCCTTAAATTCAAAGGACTAATAACAGTGATTTCAGTAACTGTATTATTTAAGATCTTGAAGTCTAAACAGACAATAATAGTAATTGTGTGAATATTTTTATATATATGTGTATACTCTTTTCCAACTAGCAGAAATAGAATATTAGTGTAATTATTAAACTATTTTAACTGTACCTGAGGATTTATTCACTTCTTCCATTTGTGGTTTCAGTGAATGTTCATTTTACTTATCCCCTAGAATATAAGTAATCATAAGTTAGTCATAGGGAGGAGACACCTTAAATCCTGGTACTACTTCTTACCAACTGGACCAGGGTTTTTACAGTCTGACTATTTTTATGATAACAATACACCAGTGCTTATTTCTAAGACTGGGGTATTACTTGTAAGGTCAGAACTCTTTACTGGCATACTCTTACATAATATATACTTTTAAATAACCTCCCGCTACAGTGGGGGCTCGTCTGCGGGATATATCTTTGATATTCCTGAGCCATCTTTCTATTTCTGCTGTGTAGGAAATTTTCTTTTTTGAACAAATTTTTTTTTGGAAAGAGTAAACATAATAGGAAATAATTATATTTTTTGTAGGAGTACCATTGAGTACAGATAAGACAGCTGTTTCATATATGGTGAAGTCAGTTTAATTAACTTTAATTTTAAATAAGTTAATTATATTGTAGTAAATTAGTTTGAGTAAGATCGCTTGCCCTACTAGACTACAGATACATCATGGCTGACTTGGTCAAATTTAGGTCTGCTACACTGCAGGTGGGAAAAGAGCTTGGCATGGATGGTGACGCTCTGATCCGGTATGTCACGACGGAATGTGAAAAGTACACCGAGAGAGAAGCAAAGCAATTGGAAGCAGAAAGAGAAGCCAAGAAATTGGAAGCAGAAAGAGAAGCCAAGAAATTGGAAGCAGAAAGAGAAGCCAAGAAATTGGAAGCAGAAAGAGAAGCCAAGAAATTGGATGCAGAAAGAGAAGCCAAGAAATTAGAAGCTGAGAGAGAAGAAAGGAGGTTACAAGCAGAGAGAGACCATGAGCTGAAAATGAGACAGCTTGATCTTGAACTTCAGGCTGGGACTATCACCCATGGTAATAGCTCACCTCATTCTGCGAGTAGCTCTTTTCAGAACACAGCAAATGGGGCCATGAACTTCCACCTAGATCCATTTGTTGAAAAGGAGGACGCAATTGAGTCATACCTGGATAGGTATGAAAGGCTAGCCTCTACATATGGACTGGAAAAGGAAAAATGGAGTCTAAAGTTATCCCAGGGATTGAGAGGTATTGCATATGATGTGTTTCTGAAACTCCCCAAAGAAGATCAGGAAAATTATGAGATACTAAAGCAAGCCTTACTGATCCGCTATGAAAAGAACTCAGAGGCATATAGGAAGAAATTTAGAACATCTAAACCTCTACCTGGAGAAACATATAACCAGTTCTCAGCTAGGCTAGAAACGTATTTGTTGAAATGGAGTAGTTTAGGTAAATATCAGAAAACCTACGAGGATCTGAAAGAAATGGTTATGTTAGAGCAAGTCAAAGATTCCATGTCTCAAGAAATGAGGAAATTCCTTATGGAACAAGGAGCAGAGAGGCTGGAAGACATTTTGAAATGTGCAGAGAGATACCAAGCAGCTCAAGCTGAATTGGTAGGAACAAAAAGGAAGCAGGTAGAAGGATATAAGCCACCACCGCAGAATACCGATTTTGACCAGATGGATCAACCATGCAGAAACCAGCAAAGATTTGATAATAAGGACAAGAACCCTCAGACTCAGGAAAATAAACCCTATAAACAGGGAGCTAAGTGGTGCAAATTTTGTAAGATGAGCAACCACAACACGGATGAATGTGGGAGGAAAAAAACCCCTTCATCATGCTGCATGTCTACAGGTGAGGACTTCTGATAGGAAGGAACTAACTGTGAGTCAGAATAGCCTCCATCACCCACCTACACAGGAGATAGTGACTGTGAATGGCAAACCAGTCACAGGAATGTATGACACAGGTTTGTCCTATGACGCAGTCGTGTGTGCATCTCTGGTGAGCCCTGAACAAATCACCACAGAAACAGTAGATATTCAAGGGCCACTAAAAGGAACATCACCCCTTACTTTACCCATAGCAAAGATTCATGTCAGTTGTCGCTATGTGGAAAGGGAGATAAATGCAGCTGTGATAGATGATCCCTTTTACCCCCTAATGTTGGGGCGTAAATATGTTTTCTTGGGAAACCCTGTAAAACCTATGGTTATGGCAGAAAGCCAGACTAGGTCTGACTCCAGGAACATAGAGAGGGACACCAAATTAACATTTCAGTCGACTGAAATGAAACGGGCTCAAGAAGCAGACAGCACATTGAAGCCTTGTGTTGGCAAATTGTCAAAGACACTTAACACACCAAGGAAAGGACACTTCTATAGGGAACATGGACTCTTGTACAGGAAAGCTGGCAGAGGGACGAAAAGTCATGGTCAAATGGTTGTACCATCCACCTATAGAAATAAGGTTATGGGCTGGGGACACATATCAACTTTGAGTGAACACCTGGGTAATGGTGCCACAAAACAAAGAATAGCCACCCAGTTCTACTGGCCAGGTATTACGGAAGACATAAATCAGTATGTAAATTCCTGTCCAGAGTGCACCTATGTAGATTCAGAAAGTCGAAGGAAGAGTCTTCATAAAAAATCTACAAGCAAACCAGCAATCAGGGGTACTCCCGAGATTTGCACGGGAGGGGAAAGGAAACATCCCACACAGGTTCAATTGCAGTCTGAACCCCATGCGCTGGAAAAAAGGAACAAATCACGTAGCGAAAATCAAACACCTACGGATTTGCGAGGGAAAACCACATCCAACTATCAACGAAAAGAGGGCGGTAAACTTCATGGGAAACCTACCGACCCCGTTTCACCAGCAGTAAGAGCCTGGATGAAAAGCCGAACAGGAAGGAGAGAGATAGTAAAGGATGAATATATTCTTGGAAAACAATGTGGGCGCAGATTTTCTTAGTCGTCATCCCCCAGAGCTTGAGGAGGATAGAAGGAAGGAAAACTAACCTCGGAATGGTCGATTTGCAATTGTCTTGTACCCAATAGTTAAGCTAGATATCATCCAGCTTAAAATATGGGGGAGCTATGTCGCAAAATTGGTTTCAAGTCATTGCAAACGGGATCAGTTAGACTTATAAACCCGTCTACGATCGAACGACCGCTTTCAAAATGGCGGCGTATCCGCGAAATGTGTATCGGACAGAGGAAATCGCCAACGATAATAAAAACAGAAGGGAATCCGTATGAAAAGGATTTTACATTTCAGTACAGGGAAGGATGGTGTATAACTGCATACAAGATGGAACGGTAGGAAGTTCTCATTTACGGAGATTTATGCGTATTTCGGCTGCCCACAGTTACGCTAAAAGCATGTAAACCCACTTCGGTTCTAAATATTAAAATCAACAAATAACAGTTTGGGAATTTACATGGATAGGAAGATAGAGTTTTATCAGCTGTATAAAACTAGATAAGATGGAACAATATGGATATTATATATGCCGAGAATGATAAAGGCAAAATTTCAGTCGACGCACAGATCGGCCGAAATCACTGTTCGGGAAGGATTTTTCAGGTTAGGTTTACTCTGTGACGTCGGTACTCTCCGATACGTCCGCGCTTTGCGTATAAGTAGCGGATCGGTAAACTGAGAGGGATACACAACGAAAGAGGTTTGAGCCAGACTGGAGGCAGAGTTTCGCCACTATCCATGAATTGTGAGCGGATCGCCAGAAACATTTTTAAGTCCAGTATCTGAAGTCTGAGGGTAAGCGAAATTATGATAACTACCGTGTATAATATTTGTTATTTCAGGTTCATATAGAATTCACAAAATATGCCTGTATAATAGTCATTGATATAATGTATTGTATTTTTAATATGATCTAACATGTACATTGTGGATGATTGTTGCTTGTACAAAAATTAATCACAAATAGCCCCACAGCCTAATGAAGATATATTTATCATATTGCTTTATCGCTTACGAAGATAAAGGCAGTCCCATGGCAGAGATTGTCATAGGGAAATGAAGTGTTAGAAACTTCATCATGGAGGATCCCAGTTTACGAGGTTAAGGTGACTAGTCCCCTTCCTCGCTGCCTTTGCCTTCCCTAGTTCGAGCGCACAACTTTGTACCCATTTACAGCTGGTAAAATGGAGTGTTCCACAGCCAGGTTTCAATTCCAAAACTATGTAATTGTACTACCGAAGAAAGCAACTTGATCACGTGGTCACTCACTTTATTTATTTTATGTATTAATTTTGGGTAGTTGCTAAAATAGCATCAGTATTTGAATTTGTACTTGATATGATTTAGAAGGATCAAGTTATAGATCAGGAAAGGATGTATAGGAGCAGAGTAAACCAGATGATGTTTATTACTGATATGTTAATATTAATTCTGTATAATTGAAATGATGTTACTTGCTATGACTGTATAACTTTGACACCTGATGACTGACTAGTCTGACTTATGTGCTAGTCAGTTACACTTAAGTGAAATGTTAATATTAATGCTATATCACTGAAATGATGTCCTTACTTACTATGATTGTATAACGGTGACATCTGATGACTGACTGGTCTGACATCTGTGCTAGTCAGCTACAAGTCTAGCCAGATACTAGCCAAGGCTGATATGTTGCAGTTTCCATGAAATAACTCAAACCAGACTGTCCAGTATCAGAAGCCGGTGCAGTTCATCCGAGGCAATCCCACAAAAGTGCAGGACCCCAAAAGAGTGAACTTCAACTGGTCATTGGCATCCCTACTGTTGGGCCTACCAAGTCTGATATCAGCAAAGGACAGTTTCAGCAGTACCAAGTTGGAAAGATAAGTGTCCTGTTTGACACTGACCACCTATACATGTGAAACAGCCAATAGTTCAAAACAATAATTAACCATACAGAAACTCAGTCAACTGATGACAGTTATCCTTAAATTCAAAGGACTAATAACAGTGATTTCAGTAACTGTATTATTTAAGATCTTGAAGTCTAAACAGACAATAATAGTAATTGTGTGAATATTTTTATATATATGTGTATACTCTTTTCCAACTAGCAGAAATAGAATATTAGTGTAATTATTAAACTATTTTAACTGTACCTGAGGATTTATTCACTTCTTCCATTTGTGGTTTCAGTGAATGTTCATTTTACTTATCCCCTAGAATATAAGTAATCATAAGTTAGTCATAGGGAGGAGACACCTTAAATCCTGGTACTACTTCTTACCAACTGGACCAGGGTTTTTACAGTCTGACTATTTTTATGATAACAATACACCAGTGCTTATTTCTAAGACTGGGGTATTACTTGTAAGGTCAGAACTCTTTACTGGCATACTCTTACATAATATATACTTTTAAATAACCTCCCGTATATATATATATATATATATATATATATATATATATATATATATATATATATATATATATATATATATATATATATATATATATATATATATATATACATATATACATATAGACATATATACATATATACATATATACATATATACACACATACACATATATATATATATATATATATATATATATATATATATATATATATATATATATATATATATATATATATTTATATATATATATATATATATATATATATATATATATATATATATATATATATGTATATATATATATATATAAAATCGATAATGACGGAAAATATAAAAAATCGATAATGGTGAGTTAGTAGGTTACTAAGGGGGTTTTTAAAGTGAGTGGAGTCTTTTTGTGCTGGCGAGGGTGACGACGCATGTGGGGGTGTAGCTGACGGTTGTAGGTTAGGGGGGATTTTTTCTGTGATGTTGTATTGGGCCGGTAGTGTGTTGGTGTGTTTGTTTATACATATATACATACAATGTATATATATATATCATATAAAAAATCAATAATGACGGAAAATATAAAAAATCGATAATGGTGAGTTTGAAGGTTACTAAGGGGGTTTTTGAAGCGATTGAAGCCTTTTTGTGCTGGCGGGGGTGACGATGTATGGTGGTGGGAGTGAAGTGTTAGAGACTTGTTTATACTAGTTCTAGTATCTAGAGGTGGGAGGGCAGTGTTAGAGACTATACCAGGTCTAACATCTAGAGGTGGGAGTGAAGGGTTAGAGACGTCACTATACTAGGACCAGCAGCTAGAGGTTGGGGTGAAGTGTTAGAGACTTACCTATACTAGGTCTAGCATGAAGAGGTGGAATGAAGTGTTAGAGACTTGACTGTACTAGGGCCAGCATGAAGAGGTGGGGTGAAGTGTTAGAGACGTCACTATAGCAGGTCAAGCATTGAAAGGTGGGAGTGAAGTGTTAGAGACTTGGCTGTACTATGGGACCGGCATTGAAAGGTGGGAGTGAGGTGTTAGAGACATAACTATACTAGGGTTAGCATGAAAAGGTGGGAGTGACGTGTTAGAGACTTGCCTATACTAGGGCCAGCATCGAGAGGTGGGAGTGAAGTGTTAGACAAAGAGAAACACCGCGTTAGCGGTCGGGGTGATGGTCTATGGTTGATGTAGGATATTAGTTCGATAAGGGCTGGCGTGTGTAGGTAGTGTGTGGGTTGTGTTGTGGTGTATTGTTTTGTATTGTGTTATGTGTTGTTTATTTATACAACAGTTATACGTACACATTACAATATATATTTTACAAACACTTATAGCATGGAGACGTGGGAGTGAAGTGTTAGAGACTTGCCTATACTAGGACCAACATCGAGAGGTGGGAGTGAGGTGTTAGAGACATGTCTATACCAGGTCCAGCAGCGAGAGGTGGGAGTGAAGTGTTAGAGACGTCACTATAGCAGGACCAGCACCAAGAGGTGGGAGTGAAGTGTTAAAGACTTGCCGATACTAGAACCAGCACGAAGAGGTGGGAGTGAGATGTTAGAGACATGACTATACTAGGTCTATCATGAAGAGGTGGGATTGAAGTGTTAGAGACATGACTGTACTAGGTCTATCATGAAGAGGTGGGAGTGATGTGTTAGAGATATGACTATACCGGGACCAGCTTCGATTGGTGGGAGCGAAGTGTTAGAGACTTGGTTATACCATTTTTGTGTAGATATTTTTGTGTGTTGTTGTATTGTGTATGACTCGGCGTTGTGTTGTGTTGTCTTTTTATACAATATTTATACAATATATATTTTTGGTCAAACGTGTTACTGGGGCAGGTAGTAGGACAGGTATCCGTGGTTGGTAACTGTAGTCGGTCAATTTCGGTGACGATTTTACCCTGTAAAGTCAACAAATGTTCAAATTCAGATCGAGTTAACGTAATGCCGGTTTTGGTAGGAAACTTTATATATGATTTACCAAATTGTATTTTCGCACGTGTAGTAAAGGCTGGCCTCGGTAAACACTTACAGACGCGGCCTTCAGCCCGCTCTCCAACGGTACAAGCATTTCATCACTTCTTTTGATGTAGACCCAGTTGGTGGGACCAGTGGAAGTCATCTTCAATGCGTTGTGTTTGCGAGTGTCTGTCGTTATCACACCACCGCTTCAGTAAAGTACGAACGTGAGTGTCTGGGCCTTGGTCTTTCAAGTGTCTATTTATATGAAGGAATGGAAGTTTAATCTGGTTTTTGAAACGTATCCAGACTTGTGCTAGCCAGGGCTTGATTAGTGGAAAAACTAATCGATAGTTGATGCGTTGTCGATGTGAAAATTTTGTGTGTGCTGGTATTGTAAGTGTATGACTCATGGACGTATTGGCGTGAGGAAAAATATGATAGCAAAAATCCGATAAAATGGCGGGCAAAGCCGAGTACATCTAAAAGACTAGCTTATTGTGTTGTTTATTGAGATCAGTAGTACATTTTTTCCCGCCCGCGCTTGTAGTTTAGTGAGAACCACCAAAAACGTGTGTTTGTCTAAGGTGGTGTGGTGTTTATTGAGCCAATTAGTACTAGGTGTATTGTGCTCCCTGAAACAACCCAAGGGTTCTCTTCTCGTATAATTTCCTACCCTGGGAGTTCTGACAAACGATTTGTGTTTTACCCTAACTAGTAAGAAAACTCGGCTCGATGGGCGTCACGAAACCTCGCGTGGAAAACCATTGCTCGTATACTTTATCTAAGAAAAAATTATACAAACAGGACACATAATAGAAGAGAGCTATTTTGTTAGATGGGAAGAGGTGTAGTGGTTACGTTATCGTTATGAACCTGTCTGTTTATGTAAAAATAGAACAGTGAATTTTCCGTTTTTTGGGGGAATGTAATTACATAAGAAAAATGGGTAGCTGATCAATGTGAGTCCATTAATACGGGGCTAATAAAAGGTAACAGCAAGGCAGCTTTTGACACATTAAGAAAACTATCAAAACCCCAACAGCCCAGGGTAACTGTCATAGAAGATAGCAATGGGGCTCTGCTCAATGAAAAAACAGCTGTAATGAGAAGATGGACAGAATATTGTAAAGAATTATATAACTGTAAACTTGACACTAACTTAGGCATATTAAACAACATTAAGTGCGAAAACAGGGAACTCGGAAATGCAGCAATATTACGGGAAGAAGTGGAAGAGGCTATATGTTCGATGAAAGGAGGGAAGTCACCGGGTGTGGATAATATCCCAGCAGAGCTCTTGAAATATGGAGGACCAGATATAGTAAAAAAATCATGACAACAATTTGCCAGAAGATATGGAGTACAAAAAAATGGCCAAAAGAATGGACGCAGTCATTAGTAATACCGCTTCCAAAGAAAGGAAATCTAAAAATGTGCAAGAACTACAGAACCATTAGCCTTATTAGTCATCCAAGTAAGGTGATGTTAAGGATACTTTTGAACAGAATAAAACAGAAATCAGAAGAAATCTTGTCAGAGGAACAGGCTGGCTTTAGACCAAAAAGAAGTACCTCAGAACAAATCTTCAATATTAGATTACTTATCGAAAAACATCTCCAACATCAACACGATTTATACCATAACTTCATCGATTTCACAAAAGCCTTCGATCGAGTCTGGCATGAAGGCTTATGGCAAGTAATGAGAAAATTCAATTTTGATACCAACATCATAGATATCATTGAAGCACTATACAAGGACGCAAGCAGTGCTGTTTTTGCAAGCAACGACATTGGAGAATTTTTCAAAACAACTGTAGGAGTTCGGCAGGGATGTATCCTGTCCCCACAGTGCTCTTTAATATTTATCTAGAACATATTATGCAGGAGGCTCTCTACGATTATAAATCAACCATATCGATTGGAGGCCGACCTCTGTGCAACCTACGTTTTGCTGATGATATTGATCTGATAGCTGGATCAGAATCAGAACTTCAAGACCTTACCTCTAGACTGGAGAAAGTAACAAGAACGTATGGGATGGAAATTAATATAGAAAAAAGCAAGATATTGGTGAATAGCCATAAGAAACATGTTGCGACCAACATTACGTTAAATGGGCAAACGTTAGAAGAAGTTAACACCTTTAAATATCTCGGGTCCACTATATGCAGTGATGGAAGATCAATTAAAGAAATCAAGACAAGACTTGAGATGGCCTCAGCTGCCATGACAAGGTTGAATGTGATCTGGAAAAGTAACATCAGTTTTCCTGTGAAGATCAAATTATACAAATCACTTGTATTATCTATTCTCTTGTATGGGTGTGAGAGCTGGACACTCACTGCAGATACGGAGCGAAGGATTCAGGCTTTCGAGCATAAATGTTATAGAAGAATTTTGCGCATTTGCTATAAAGAGCACAAAACAAATGTCTATGTTAGAGAGAAGATAAACACCTATGCAGGCCACCAAGAACCACTTTTGTCAACAGTGAAACGTCGAAAGCTTGCCTGGTTTGGGCATGTAACTCGTCATGACTCCCTTTCGAAAACGATCCTTCAGGGAACAGTCGAAGGTAAACGGAGAAGAGGAAGGCAGAGAAAATCCTGGGCTGATAACATCAAAAAATGGGCAGGACACGGTTTTTCCACACTTGTACGCATTGCTGAGGATAGAGAGCAGTGGAGGACCCTGTCTGCTGATGCTTCCACCATGGCACCCCTACGACCCATGACGGGTTACGGGCTGAGATGATGATGAATTACATAATGATACGGGCTCTGGTCCACGGGGTAGTTTTTATTATTTATATTATAGCATGAGTTATAAGGCTGCTCACCCATCTAGTGGTATGTAAGTGACCCCACACACAACCGTATTCTCCAACATAAAAAAAACAATGTCAAACGCTGGACAATGCCAAATAGACAGTTTTATTGAACACAACGAGGCTCCCTAGAGATATATGTCACAGGCAGACTAGATTATGGAGTCATCTAGACAGTTCTTAGTGTCGCTGTACAGGCTGCAACCGGAACAATGTCGGTAGCCAGCTCGCGTGATACAAGGGAAACAAGTTTATGTATTAAAAAAAATAATACTACAAGATCAAAAGAACATACTGGCCCGTCTAACATTCTGCCCTTCCACTCTCATTAATCTTGCATACTATTCACACTAAGAACAATTATAGAAGAATCAGTGGAAAGGCAATCGCCACTTATTATCACCTTCGTCGATTTTCAAAAAGCCTTTGATAGTCTACACCGCCCATCATTGTGGAAGATACTTACAATCTATGGTTTTCCAACAAAATATGTGAATATAATCAAAGCGCTATATGACAATGCAAGATGTTGTGTTAGAACAAATAAAGGGAATACAGAATGGTTTACAGTAGAAACAGGGGTGAAACAAGGCTGTATTATGTCACCACTACTTTTTGGAATAGCTATTGATTGGGTTATGAGAAACTATACCCACAATGAACAATTGGGTATAAAATGGACAAATGGAAAATTCCTGGGGGACCTGGATTTCGCAGATGATGTAGCATTCTTAAGTTCAACACCAAGACAATCCCAAGAAGCAATAAATAATTTGTGTCATCTCTCGGTTAAAATAGGTCTCCAAATAAATGCCTCTAAAACTAAAGCTATGAACTTTTCTAACGAGACCTTTGATATCATCTTGAACGGGGAAAAACTACAGAAAGTTGAAAGTTTCAATTATTTAGGCAGTAAAATGACTCAGGATGGTGACACAACAAGAGAAATCCATACTAGAATTGCTTTGGCAGCTAGCGCCTTCAATAGATTATCTAACATTTGGAAATTACGATCATTGAATATACATACCAAGCTTCGTCTGTTTAATTCAAATGTTATCTCAGTGTTAACATACGGCTGTGAGAGTTGGAAAATAACAAAATCATTGGAGAACAAGCTGAATACATTCGAGAACAAATGTCTTAGAAAACTCATGAACATCAGTTGGAAAGAATTCAAGACTAATCGACAAATAAGAGAAGACTCTAGGCAGAAATATGTCTCTGACTATATAAGGAAAAGACGATGGTCATATATCGGTCATGTCCTACGAATGCAAAACAACAGAATACCACTACAGGCGCTCACTTGGGTTCCTGAGGGTAAGAGGAAAAAAGGAAGACCAAAAGAAACACTCAGAAGAACAATAATAAGAGAAGGAAGAACGTTGGGCCTAAATAATGTGCAAGAGCTAAGAGGAGTGGCTCGCAACGAACAAACTGGAGAGCACTGGTTTCTGCCTTATGCGCCGTGTTTGGTGCTTAAAGAATTTATTATTATTATTATTATATCCTTTCATTCCCACATGATGCTTTAAGCATTAATTTAAAGGCATGCAACATTATAAAGTTACCATAACAGCATTCATTTACAGTATGCAATCATAATAAAAAAATGAGTATGTTTTTTTTAAAAACAAACAAGCTAGTAATTGGGGGAAAAAGTAATAATAAAATAAAATAAATAAAACAATAAATAAAAATAAATAAATTCTGTATACCGACACTCGCTCATGCGGTCAATCCGTCTACAATTAATCTGTATTTTTGAATGTGTCATCAATCATCAATAGAAAAATTACATAAACACATTCTCGCTTATGTCCATACATTCTTGGTGGAAAATGAAATAATAATAATAACACTTTCTTACGCACTTCTGTGGCAGGAAAAGTCTTTGAGCAGTAAAAAAAAAAAAAATTTAAAAAAATCACATTTCTAAAGTACAGTGGTATGCGGGTACATTCTCATGACTCACATTTCTAAAGTACAGTATTATGTGGGTACATTCTCACATACATTACATTATATAATAATATTTTAAAGTGAATATAATAATAATATTACATGGATATAAAACAAATTATTCACAAAAAACGAGCGGAAGAGGAAAAGAAATGTTGACTTATGGATGAGATGTTGACAGGCAAATGCTGTTTCTATGGGGGTAGATAATCAGTGTTGAGGAAGTGTTTGAAAAGTGCTTTGTTAAAAGAATATTGTGTAGGTATGCTTTTTAGGTGGTGTAGAAGGCTGTTCCATAAGTAGGCACCAGAGTAGGCTAGACTCTTTTTGAACAGGTCGATCCTAGGTTTGGGCAGACGTAACTGATGTAATTGTTGTCCCTCTCTTCTACTGGTTTGAAACAATGATCGTAGGTACGACGGGGCATTGTTAGATAGAATTGTGTGAGTCAGCTCGGCTTTGTTGTAGAGAAGACGTTTTTTAGCGACAGTATTTTGGGTTCTTTTTCTGTCCTTGTGTGTGGTGTCGTGCGATTATCGGTGATCAGACGTACTGCTCTCTTTTGCAGGAAGTGTAGTCTCTTTGAGGTGGAAGCAGGGCTACAATCCCATAGTGTAGAGCAGTAATCTAGATGTGTCTGTATATGTGAGGTGTAGAATAATAGTCTAGTGTCTGCGTCTAAGAAGTGTTTTATTTTGGCTAGCTGGTACGTCTTTTGAGCTAAGTGTTTTGTTAAATTCCGTACATGGGAGTTCCACGTTAAGTGCTGGTCA